>JBCJKH010029969.1:0-10157 GCA_039877255.1 Loriculus beryllinus | reverse complement strand
CTGCATGTTTGCAGGTGTGTAACACAGGGAAAGGAAAATTTATATTTATTCCACTAGATGAGAGATAAAGAGAAAGACAAAAAAGGAAATGCATATATGTTATTTAATTCAACATTCAAAATAATAGCATCAGGACATGGGATTTAAGACTGAATTGTGATAGTTTAGATAGTTATTGACTGCCACCTTGCTCAAATTGTTTTCTGGGCAGTAACAGATATTATTAGCCCACCCTCATCTGTGAGCTTATAAATTAGTTGTGAATCTTGAAACTGATTTGTATTGCCTCATGTCTGAAACAGGAAAAGGTGAAATATGGAGACATTATTGTGAACTTACTCTGCCAATTCCCAGTTAGGCTGCATACACAAGTCATTGAGCCGTTAGATCAACATGCAGTTGGAATCATTCAGGAACATGGAGTGCTTCTTTTAGGTATATAGAAAAAAATATCTTTATTTTCTCCAGTAATAACTTCATAAACTGGCTAGGATAACTTTCCCATTCCAAATCAATGTGATTTTTGAAGATGGCAACAAAGAAAACTAGTTTCTGTGATGTTGTGTTTTCCTGCAGGAATGGATTTAGTTCAATCAGATCAAAATCACACACTTCCAATAATATTGCAGTGTTCCTTTCTGGGTTTTGTTAACATACAGGGAAACAAGTCTTGAAGTTTCACTAAAGCTAATAGTCATGCAAATGGCCAAAACTGAGAATTTCACAGTTGCATCTCCCTTCAAAGAAGACCATCCCTCAAGACAATGAAATAATGAAAGACCATGGAAGACTGAATAAATGCCAACTCTATTCTGAAGACTGAGGTCTGGGGCCACTGGACTCCTCACTGTAAATCTAAGAGTTTAGCCCACCTAAAGATCTGGGACTTCACTGGATCAGGATTTACAGCCTACCAGATGAATCCTTCTTCCAAGGAAAATCATACAAGCTGTGGTTTGACTGTTTTTTTACGGGGAGAGGTAGCCTAGGGAAAACTCCAATTAACCCTTTCTGGGAGTTAGCAAAATGATCATTGAACTGGAAATGGTTCAAAACAATCTGAGTTCAATAAACCACTCATGAATAAAAGCTGTTAATTAAATTTTCCAATAAGTTATAAAGAAAACCATGAAATATTTCAGTTTCTAGGTGTTTCAAATCATACTGACCAAAAGTAAAATATATTTATAAATTTATTTCCAATGTAAGTTAATCGGTTTTAGTATACACACAGGGGTCCATTTTGGAAGAGAAATGAGAAGGAGTTCTGATTGTTCAGCAGCCAACAGACTTATCTGCTCCCAGCAGAATCCCTCTGGTGTTGACACACCACTCTTGTGTCTGAATAGAAAGCAAAAATTATATGTTTCAAGAAAATTCTGTTGGTAATGTTGGGTACTCATGAAAGATGGGATTTTTTTAAGGAAACACACTGGCTTCCTAAACGCAATTACGAGCATGCTATGTTTTATTTTCCTCTAAATCTGTTGCAGTTAAACATGAGCCAGCTTGGCAACCTATAGAAAAATTTACATGAAAAGATGCAATCTGTTCCAGTTACAGTAATATGCAACGATTATTTCATAATTCAGAACTGTGGAGGCGTTAAATCCGTACCTGAACCATTAACATCCTGAAAGGATATAAACAACTTCAGTGTGAAGGAGTCTCTTTTCCCACAAAGTTTCATCATGGTATTAAAATTCACACCTGAGGCTGCAGGGTAGGAATGTTAACAGCTGAATTGGAATAACTTATACTCTAGATAGAGTTCACTCTATTAGACTTACTTGTCAGAATTAGTTTCACTTTGTATTCTTTCCATACAGCTCAATGAATGCAATGCATGCATTAAATGAAACTTGAGCATTTGCGTTTTAAACACAGATCTGAGTAAAAATAAATTATTCCAAGAAATGTATGGTTACATTTTCCATAATGCAATGACATTTTACATAGTTATCAGCTGCTAATTATGTCTTAAGAAACTGTATTTTTAAAAGTCAGGCTACATGTGCTCATGGAATATATCTGGCAGGCTCAGAGAAAGCCTGTCACACTGAACAAGTTATTTCTTCTGTAAGTTATCTGATAAGTGTCCCACATCCCTGCAGAGCTCTCAGTTAAATCTTTAAAAAATGTACGAAAGTCTCATTATGTTCACAATGTGGTCCTGGATGTTTTATAAAGCCAACAAATCTCCCAGCCAACTTAATATTCCAGCCTTGGGAGGGACTCCTCCCTGTGTTTTGGGAGCCCTACAAGTTGTTTCTGAAATTCCAATATAATCACCAGTTCTATACCAGAAATCCCATGGAAGAGGCCTCATTGGAATGTGTGCATTTTAGAAGACTGTATCATTTTTTATTAAGACTTTTTTTTGTAGCTCTGTTTAGTGGAATTGTTTCCAACCTCAACCTTAAAAGAATATAAATACTTTCCTTCCTAACCTGTCAAAATACTGTCACTTGTTCAGCTTCAGAAAGAACATACTCATATTCCTTTCCATACTGCCTCTCATGCCACATTTAAAAGACTATCTATCTCTTTAACTATCAAATAGTTCCTTACAATTCTTCCCTGGGCTGTTTACAAATAAGGAAGCTAACACCAAGGTAAAACCATTGACCACTATTAACGATCATCAGATTGAGCAATATTATTTCATTTCTTTAAAAGCCTTAGTTGCCTATATATATATATATATATATATATATATATTACCTACAAATTTATTTTTCAGTATTTGCTGATGTTGGTTTGAGATTCACTATGCCTTCTTTCTTCATACAATGTAGATACCATGGCACTGTTAAAAAATAGTCTGGCATGGCATTTAGATCAAGATTAATATACTTGTATGAAAGGCACATATGTCTGTGATAGATATTTAATTTCCTTTTTTATTTGGTGACAGTATAGTCAACACTATCATTAGAATTTATTGAGTAGTTCAATTCACCTTTCAAGAGGCACATAAAGTTTAGTTCTCTATCCTAGACTTAGGCATTTAAAGCCATTTGAGATGATTTACAGTATTCAAGATAAACAGACAGCACTTGCAAGTATGACACACTACCAGTGATCTTCTGAAGTAACAGTTCAGGCATTTCAAATGATACTGGGGATCTAAGATGCATTCTTAGTCTGAAACTGAATTCTACACTGGGCTTATAGAGTGTAATCTAGATTATGTAAATTTATTCTGTCATTAAGAGACACAGCCAAAGTATCTGGCAGACAATTTGGAAAGTTTATATGAGTGATGAGGTACTTGGAATTCAGTAAAAATTAGTTCAATTCAGGTGCATATCCAAATTTCTACTTTTCTATAGACACCTTCTTGAGGTTATACAGAAGGCATATCTGTTCATTTGGTGGTCCCTATCCTGGCAACCTTTCTATTTCTAAAACACTAACTATCCTATGATTCCAGTGATTAATGCCTAACCTCAAGGCCAAGTGGAAAGACAAAGCATATGCCTACACTACTCAGAACTATTTCCTTCTACAACACTCAATCTGTGGTTGAGCCCACAGCTTAGGGACTTTTAATGTTCTCTGTTCCCTTTGCTTTTACACAAGGCACCCAATGCTCACATCCTATGGCCTGTGCATAACTGGGACCGCTGAGCTCCTGAAACCGAGTCATTTATATGTTACAGCAGGTATTCCTGTGGAGGCTCCTGCTGTTCCTTCTGAACATCCTCCTACTTAAAACACTGACTGCATGTATAGATAAAAGCTGCCAGTTACCTGTATGTTTCCTCCTTTCTGACAGTCTATGAAAAAGACTTATTCTAATGCAGCTGGTGATTAAACTGGTACTGATCTAGTAATTGCTCTTTTAAAACACACTTTCTAAAGGACTGTAGCCTAAATTTAGCATAGTGAATGTTTTTGTTCAAATGCCGTGCTAGTCAACAATTTCCAGTACTGGAAAATATTATAAAAATGACTGGGAACAGCAGGCTGTCTGTTTTTTTCTAACAGCATTAGAAATTACCAGCTCTGAAATGAGACCCAGGCTCCTGGTTAGCCTGGAAATGAAATAAGAACCACCTACTTGTCCAATACAGATCTTGAACTAATTCTGGCTTCTGGTTGGAAACATAATTCATTTCCCTTTAGTTTTGATGTTGTGCTGGTTTTTGATTAAAACTGTGAGGTGATGTGACAGGAGAATGCCAAATTTGTGCTGTTTGTTTCTTGAGAGCAAGAAAAGCAGCTCCCTAATGGAGGCCTCATAAGAAAATGTCTGTAAGTTTGAAAGGAGAGAAGGGATGAAGGAGAGAAGGAGAGGGTAGAAGAGAGGGAGAAAGAGGGAGGTTATAAGAAAGAGGAAGCTGAAAACAAAGCTGTAAAGTGAAGACCACACAATTGTTGGGTTGCTGCTTCCAGGGTTTTGTTCTTGCTGAGATTCTCTCCTGCAGCACTGAGTGCCTCTGCACACTACAGAAGGAGTAAGTCTGGAAAAGCAGAAATGATCCCTGGCCTAACCTCTCACAGCAGATTGGCTGGTCTACCACTGCAAGTCAGTTTTACAGTGCAGATGGGAAAAGGTTGGAGACAGGCCTGAGCACAGACTAGGGGTAGACTACAAAAACCTCTGGATCTATGTTCTTCAGAAATGAAGGTGATAATATTGCAATGAAACCTTATCAGGTCCATTGCTGTAAAAATTGCAAATTTCTCTATCTTGGAGGCTTTAAGTGAATTTTAATATTTGCACAATTGCAGGCAAACACATTTAATAAATAGGAATCTTTGAGGTATTCTAAAAATGCATCTTTTTTTTTTTAAAAAAAAAAGGAAAAAACAGCAAAGAAAAAACCTGTATGACAAGTGCTTCATTTTAGTTTATTCCAGCCTTGACTAGAGTAATTTTATTATAGGAACACTGTTTAAAAAAAAAATCTCTGCTCAAGATAATGCTGGAGCAGTTGCTTAATTTCCATTGGCACCTGTGAGACCTAAGCACATGATTCATATTATACAGATGCTTAAGTGCTTCCCTGCATAGGACTATGACACAGTGACCCAGCTCCAAAAGTGTATTAATGTATTATATGTGGTCTTTATGATATGCCAGCAACCAGAAATAAAATGGCTGCTTGTGCCAAAAGCATCTCATAATATGTAGCTTACAGAATGGTACGTTGTAGGTTTGCTACTGTAATTCATTTTTATCACTCAAGTCAGCTGATATACTGAGAGAAAAGATAAACAGCGTAGAAGAATCAGCACGCCATGATTCTTCTGTACCTAAAGAGATTTATTGTCAAATAAGCTTGAGACAATTCCTTTTGCATTCTGATAGACAGCAAGCAGCTAGAAGAAAGGCCATGCTATTCCCAGAGCTCTCAAACAGTAAAGAAATAAAAAGGTTACTAAGACATAGGTTGAAACTTTGTCATCATTCAGCATAAAATCCTCAAATGTAAGTAAAAGGCAGAAATACTCTACTCCAGAAGAATAAATTCATTCATCAGCTCCTCAGTTCAAGAGTTGAGAAATACCCTCCCCTGTGACAGCTAGGATAAGACACAGTTTAAGATTGTTTCCTTATTTTTATCAGTTTCCTTTGTAGGTGTTTCCAATTTTATAAGTAAGAACCTTACTCTTTTGCTTAGCTGGAACATAACATGTCTTCAGTCCAAAATTCCATCTAATTACATAAATCTGGGGAGTACTTAATATATGTTCAAGCAAAAAATCCAGATAAATTAGTGTTTTAAGAAAGTTTGTTGCAGGGCCTACAGTTTAGAAGGAATTATGGGATCAAAAGAGATGGTACACTTCTTGATGAATTCCAGTGTTTGGATAAGAGAAGGAAGAAATAAGAATTGCTCCTAGATGGTATTCAGTGATTCATGACTTTGAACTATATTATGTCAGGGAAATCAAGGCTTGAACTGCTCTTTGCATTGAACTGTGTTGAAGCTGAAGACTAGAATGGAAACAAAGGCAGACATCTGGAGCTGGAGAAATTATGATAGGTGAAGATGTGCAGGACATTTACTGAACATGGTGAAGCCTATCCTGCGTAAGTGAATGCAGAGGCTGCGGGGAACTCAGGGTATGGAGGAGCCCTGGTTGGAAAACCAAAATGCAAGAGAGTAACTTGAATGATGGGATGCCATGTGGAAAAGGATGCCATGTGACAGGGTGTTACATAGAGCATATACTATAGAACAATAAAAGTTTAGAGATTATGGTGAAGGTAACAGGCAGGTAACATTGCTGTAAACCATTCACTTTAGCATGAAAAGAGCAGAAGTAATTGGTTGCCATGCACATTTGCTGAGATGGAGTCAGGACACTCAGAAATTTCTCATTAATGCAGTTTTATAAAATGCCTGCAATTACCTTGATTTAAGGAAGCAGTAAAAACTACTGTGTTCTAGCAGTGAGCTCGTCAGTTACATTTAGTCTAAAAACTACAATCATGACAAGCTATGACAGTAGTGACAGCATCAGAATTACTTCAGATTACCTGCTCACAGATGATGGGAGCAACACTTCAAAAAGTGATCCACAAATATTTGCATGAAAAGCAATTTAGCAAAAATATACTGAGCAAAAGATTGGCAAGGTCTGGAAAGCATTACCAAGGAAACTGGGAAAAGCGAGGGCTAGCTCCTTCCTATGGGACAGAGGAGACAAGGAAGGTCATCAGGGTAGCTTGGCAGAACATCCTAGCCAAGGCCAGTCTCTCTCAATAGGAGCAGGGCAGGCCAGGGTCATGTGGGGCAGCCCTAGACATGGACATCAGACACATCCATGGGGATGGGAAAAGGATGAGACCAGTCTGGGACATTGGCCTGTGGATGGGGGTCAGGATCCAAATCAGCAAGGAGGATCAGAGCCAGCCCCAGCTTGGAATGGCCATACAAGGTGGTGGGGATGGAGCAATCTGTTATGGGTGCTCAATTCCTAAGAAGTGGTATCAATACTGCAGTGGGTAGCCATGGCAACACGTGCACTCAGAAACAAAATGCCACAACTGAGTATTTCTAATTTTGAGTGTTGAAGAGGATTTAAACAACAGAGTTTAAATTACCCAGTTTAAACTAATTTCTATAGTTTCTGTATGAAGTCTTAATTTTGGTACCATGACTGAATTGTAATCTACATGATGAAAGACACACATGACTATTTCACATGTTGCTGTCAGATACTCAGTCAGTGCTCACATAGCATTAACACCAATTTTCTAAAGGGTCTGTGGTGTATATTTGATCTGACTTGCCTGATATTTAAAATAATTGATTTATATTCTGGTTTATGTTATTAAAATGGGCCTGCAGGCAAATATTCTAAGTACTCTTACCTTTATTAAAGTTACCCTAAAGATTCAAAATTGTGGGAAGTCATCTTGGTCCCTACCTTAATCAATGTAGTCCCAAAGACTTGGCCTTGGTGGCAATTTCCTACAGAGAATTTACACAGAAGACAACTGCTCTGGATTCCTGGGATTCTGGATTCTGAAATCATCATCCTCCTCTCTTTTTATTACCCACAAAAGAATAAACAAAATTCCACACATCCATTTAAATGAGCTTAAAGTCCAATTTATCGAAATATTTCCCACAAAAGACTTCTTGAGTAGAACCAGTTCTATCATTCAAGCATGTTCACAGTTTTCATGTTCTGATTTTTCATAAAAGTCCTGGTAGGAAATGTTCAAACAGAATTCAAGAGTTATTTGGTATAACAAAAACAAACCCCAAATGCTCTTAGCTTGATTGCAGCTGTAATATATTTGAGTGTCTAATGCATCACTAATGTGTTGCTTTGTGAATCAAGAAGCATTTTTACTTCTAGTTGTTCTTTCAGCTTCAACAGGATTTCTAATCAACACAAACAACTTTGTTACCTTGCTATACATTTTGGCGTAGATCTTACTCAGAATGTCATGACACAGAGCAGTGTTTTTGCCTAGTACAATGTGGGACTGAAGTTGTCTTGTGTAATTAATAAGACACATCATACCTGTTATCCCAGTGTATTTCCTTGCAAATGTAGATCTGCTCTGCAAGGTAATGTCTCAGCCAGGTTAGCTGTGTCTGAAAATAGTAGGAAATGAGGGAAGTTTCTTTCTCACTTCATTTGGTCTTGCTTTGTCTTCCTTCATAAACCAGATTGAGTATCAAGTGTATAATAACCACTTAGAAATGGAAAAGAAAAAAAGAGAATGAAGAACACAATGCATTATTTGACCGGGGTACTTCTTCTAAAGCAGACCTCTTTTAGCACATGGTGCTTGGCACGCAATATCTGTGTTCAGACAACGACTGTGAGCTGCATGATAACACACTTCCTCCAACCCAGACTTTTCTCTTCCAATCTGTCAGATACTATTTATCCTTTTCCCTGCATCATTGTGAGCCTTAATCATTTAGGACAATGCTCATATAACCATCAGTGGAAAAGGTTAGGGGTCTTAATGTGCCCCAAGCATTTTAAAAGCCTCAGAGGAAAGGTTCAGTGGCTGAACAATATTATCTTACAGGCTAAAGACTTTTTTTTCTCATTAATGTATATAACTAGATGTGTTTTCACTGTAATAAGCAGAAGTGACCGTTAGGGTCACTGATAATACTTTGCATTTATAGAACCAGTTAGAAATATTCATATCTCTTCACAGCATCCATGTGGAGGAGTTTTACAGTCATTTTCTTTCATCATGTTGGCTAATGGAACATTTTTTTTATAATGGTTTAGATCATGGGTAGAACTTGGTACAATAGTCAGGAATTTGGATGTTTGTGGCTATGCAGTTTCATCTTTTTCAGAATTGGTAAAACTTTTAGTCACTCATTGATTTTAGAAAGACTTTCACAGTTGCATATATAGGAAGTAATGGGTTTGTATAAAAAATCTCTGTGATTGAGGAGATTCAAGGAATTTATCCTCCTTTAAATATGAAAAAAACATGACCAACCTAGCTGATATTTCAGGTTCTAGTCTTGGTAGCATTGACATTTCACACTCTCTTTGTGTTTCTGTTTTGTTTAAAACTGATGAAAATCTGATAGACTAATACCGTTGTGACAAACATTATGTTTTGTTTTTTCTCTGAAGTGCTAATTTTGATACAACAATGTGCACCCTAAATTAAATAGTTCCAATAACAGGATCAGTGTAGCCAGCTTGACTTCAAATTAACATAAGTTAGCCTAACACACCAAGTAAATCCTCAGGGGGCTGGTGTTAAGATGCCACAGATATTCTACCACTGACACCAAAATACTTCCAGCAAGTCCTGAAAGTAGTCATACATTTCCACTTCAGCATAGGCATATCCAAAAGGGAGGAGAGCTCAGTCTGAGGCATGTGGTTCAGGAGGCCTGCAAAGCTTTTGTCTGCATTGTGGATAAATAGAGTATTTCAGGCTCCAGGATGCCCATTTGGCACTTCTTCAAGAATGCAAAAAGCAGGCTTAAATGAGAAATTCCATGTTCTGAAACGGATGAATTTTTCTCAACAGAAGTAAAAAGAGACAAAACACTTTTCTCCTGTACTGAAAGCTAAACCGTTAGTCCAACAAAATAATTCTAAAAGCAACATAATCTCTTTTTTTTCCACAGGATGTGATCAAGTATATTTGTCACGGGTAATTTGGAAAGTGCGTGTCTCCAACACTGTGATCGTCACAAGATTTGTGCATAGCAAAGGCCTAGTAAAAGCCTTGAAAACAAATCCTTGCTTATTATAACTAGAGCATGGAACAGGCTGATATCTGAGCAGTGAGCTAACAAATGACCCATTACAGAGGTTATTTAAATGTTTGGAATAAAAATGGTAATGTCTCTTCAGGTATTGCCAGTGGTAACTCAGTGACTTGATAGTAAGAACAAAATGTTATACAAGTTAATGAGAAAAGCCCAAACTATTAAGCCATGTAAAGGTCACATTAATTGAAATCTATGTGTCAGCCATTTAAGTGTAACAGCTTGAATTTTCCTTTTCTGCAGTTAGAGTCTATGATTATCTGAATGTTTTATAAAACCATGAAATCTCACCTAACTCATCCCTCAGCCATTCCCCATCACACTCGTGGTCCAGGCCCTTCACCTGGACCTTCACCTTCACCATTTGCCTTTTTCTGGCCCCACTCTAGCACCTCTATGTCTCTCTTGTAGTGAGGGGCC
>JBCJKH010029964.1:0-16975 GCA_039877255.1 Loriculus beryllinus | reverse complement strand
AATTCCTGCTCTCCATCCCAAATCCAGCACCGCAGCCCTCCGGGGAATGGTGGTGGGGGATCCTGGGATCGCTGAGAGCGAGGACATGCCTTGGCCACCCCAAACCCTTCCCGTGGCCATCCCGAGGGTCTGCCTTGGCCATCCCTGCGATGCTGAGGGCTGGGATGGAGGCCAGGGATGTCCCCTTGGGTCTGGTGGAGGAGTGAACGCAGCCCCAGCCTCGTATCCCTACCAGCACAATGCAGGGGGAGACAGGCACTAGAGGCAGCAAAGCCAACGTGCACATCCCACCCTGCTTCCATCTTGAGTGGAGATGTGCCACAGGGAGGGAAGGGACAGGGCACGGCACAAAGGGAACCAAGCACCACTGATGAACAGACCAATCAGATCTTCTTTACACAGCCCAGCGTGCATAAAGACTTGAATTATCTGCCTAAATCCAACAAAACAACCTAAAGCATAACTGTGCCATGACCCCAAACTGCTCCAGCAAAGGAGGCAGTGTCCAGATAGAGCCATTCCCTAAAAGCACAGTGGATTTCCTGGCTCCATTCATCCACAGCTCTTTGTGACAGGGGACAATGAGGAGGCAGGGGCTCGGCAGCAGTGGGTACCACTGGACACATGTGCTTGTTCCTTGGGAGGGAGTGCTGGGTAGGTCCCTACCCAAGCACTGATAAGCACCTTACCCAGGCATCCCCAAGGCTCTCTGCAAGCAGCCCTCCCTGTTTGGGAGCACAGACACTTCCCCATCACCCCTTGGCCCAATGGACCATCCACCTTCACCCACTGCCACCATTTCACAGGAGAGGATGCTCTGCATCGCTTGGGTGCACGCTCAACTCAAAACCAGGGAGAAAAGGCAGAAAGAGACAAAGTCCTGCTCTCCACTCATCTGCTAGACCATGACATCCAGTGTGACCTCCCTGCCTCCTCATTACATCTGCAGCCCTTGCTCCTCAGCCTCCTGCTTGGCCCAGAAGGTGGTCCAAGTCATTAATCCTGCTTCCTTTTGGCCAGGTCCTCAGCCCATGCTGCCCGCTGGAGCCCTGCTTCTCAAGGGTTGGCAGGGCCATCATGGGGAGCAGCTCAGCCCCTGGGTCCCTCCCGCCTTTTGGCTTCATGGAAATGCATTAAAACATCATTTGAAGGTAATCTGGAGCTGCCCCTGCTCAGCACCTGAACACAAACCCCGCAAAGGGCAGGGGATGCTCCAGGGCCAGATTCCTGCTCTGCAGCCATGGAGAGAGGAGGCCCGTTCCCCACAGCCCCTGCTCACCACATCACAGGACATCACCCAATGCACAAGGAAGAGGTCAGGCGTAAGGAACAAAGCCTGAAGCCCCTCTGGCAGCATCCTGGCAGGCTCAGTTGTGCTTCTCCGTGGGTACCTGGACCAGGATGCTCAAGAGGAACACCAGAGCAGGCAGGCAGCTGTGCAAAGTGTGTATGTGAGGAGCCAGGGCTGCAATGAGGAATCCTCCTGACTCTCCCAACAGCACAGAGGCTCTTCCTGCAGGATCCTTGCTAACAAATGGCCCGGCAGCATGCCAGGTGGTTCAATAAATCCAGCCCGCACGCACCACCCGAGAGCTGAACGCTTCCTGTGCCTGCAAACAGGCATCATAGATCAAGCTCAACTGGATGGGATGGCTAAATCTGTCCTGTAGAGCAACTGCTTCAGTAGGAGGCTGAGCTGGGGCCGTGCACAGGAAGGTGGGAGGTAAACCGGGACTGGTTTGCACTAATAATCCAAGCCTGCAGAAAACATCAGGTTACAGCAGAGCCTCTGGAGCTGGACCAAGACAAGGACCTCATCACAGGTAACCACACAAATCCAGTCCCCCTGCCCTGCGCAAGGAGAAGACAAGCATCTCTATAGTGCCCTTTTCAAATGGTCCTTGGGAAGCCGAAGGAGATGAAGCCACTGGATGAAACACCTGCATCAACCTCCAACATCCCTCCCCAAAGATGGGAGACTCATCCTAAAGATGCTGCTGGTCCAGAGAGCAAGATGCAGTTCATGGGCACTGGTTCATGCACACAAGGCAGAGCTTCTCCATCCCCAAAACAGGGGCTTCCCCCTTCCCCTCGCCACAGCTCAGCCCCAGGACCCCAGAACTAGAGCTGGATCATGATGAAGACTCCCTTGTGCCTGCCTGGATGCTCTTTGGGCACAGGGCTCTGCCCCCCCTCACACCTCATCCCCGAGGAGCTGGATGCTCACAGCCCAAAGGACAAGCGGGAAGCACCTCGCTTGCTCTTGGCCCCGTTGCTTTTCCATAGCTCTGTTCCAGGTCTGTGCAGGGAGGCAGCTCGCTCAGCCTTGCAGCAGCAGCACTGGAACAGGATGGGGATACCCGTGCCACACCAGGGGCAAATCAACAGAGCCAGAGAGCAGAGACAGCAAAAGGCACTGCGGGATGGTTGGGTTAACACAGCCACAAAGGGAGGACAGGCACTGCTGCCCTACAGCCCGGCCCCTTGCCCTAGGACAGGGCCAAGAGCCCTAATTCAGAGCCAGCAGTGTTGAGGACACCTGAGGACATCCCTACCTGTTGTTGTGTGGCCCTGCTCCAACACCAGGATACAGCCCAGGGTCAAATTCCTCCTGCCAGCAGAGCAGCACTGTTGCAAATGGCTTTTAAATACCAGGCTAGCATTTGAATGCTTCTAAGGGACACAAGAGAATCAAATCAGACAACATTAGTCAAGCCTGGGCCCCAGTGCGTGAAGCAGAGAAGACTCTGTCACTCAGTATTTGCAGTGGATGAAGGTCAGCGCTGCTCTCCTCCTCCTCTTCCTGATGGCTTTCAGCCCTTTGGCGTGCCCCAGCACTGGTGGGAAGCAGGTATGGACACACCATGGTCATTGGGAATGAGCTGTGTGGTGGGACCATTCTGCAGCTGCCTTTGGGCTGCAGCTCTCCAATGCTAAGTCTGTGCTCCAGCTTCCCCATGGAGGGAGCAATGCATTGTCCACATCTTCCCTTGCCCGGAGCAAGCATGGACTCCATGGAAAGAAAGCCTGGAAGCACGCATGCCTCAGGCTGGTACTGGGATGTTGATGTCCTTTAGTTACTCCATCTGCCTCCCAGGGTTCCCAAGGGACTCCATCCCCCAGCCTTTTAATGGGAGATCAGGAGGCAGGTAACTGGGACAGGAGTGGTCTCCACACCTCCAGCTCACTGGAGCTTCTGCCCTTGGTCCTCACCGAGCACCCCTCAGTGATGGGCACACAGCCCTGCTTGCTGTCGGTGCCTCACCGAGAGCCAACATCCCGCTCCACACACAGGGATCCTGATGGCTAAAGCAATAGTCCCCTCTTCCCACTGCATGGACACATCTAGGCACAGGGCACCGGGGCTAGCACGTAAAAGCCTTTACTGGATGTGACCCGACTCCAGCACAGGGCAGCTCCACTGCTTGATGCAAAGCTTAATTTGATTTCTCACTTGAATAGCTGAGACATCCTTGATACGCTCCCATCAGCTGCTTCCAGAGCAAGCTGCTTCATACAGCCAGCACCAGGAGCCACCCGCATCCCACCAGCCCTCCCTTTAAACCCACTCCAGCCTCTACCTGCATCTCCCAAGGCTGCAAAGCAACCCCAGCTCCAGAGTTTGGAAAGGGCTTTCCGTGTCCACCTTCCTTTAGCAAAGGGAAAGCTAAGGTTGAACAGTGGCAGGCATGGACCCGAGGTGATGAGCAAGCAGAAGCTGGGGCAGGACCTGCAGGCAGCTCAGGTCCCCCCCCCCAGCCATCTCTGCAGCACAGTCACAGGCAGCAGCATCTCTTTCTACCCCGAGCTGTTGTGTTCTTCCACTGCAGAAGCTGTATTTCAGCAGCAAGGCTTGTGTCAGCCACGCAGCACTGCAGGAACAGCAGAGGACAATGCCTTAAAACAGGCAGCAAAGGCTGCGAGTGGTAGGAAAACAAGGGAAGCACAAATGGGATTGCACGAGCACAGGCAAAGGTTGTGCCTGAGACCCAAGAGCCCCTTGGGGCTGCAGCAGGTTTCTGTCTGGTTCAAACCCCACAAACAGCATTGGCTTGGCTGAGTCTGTTCCCTTCCCAAGGCTCGGGAGCACAGGAGCTGATTTGGAAGTCTTAGAGCACACGCTTGGGAGTGAAGGATGGATTTGCAGACAGTAAAGCTCCAGACCAAGGAGCAGACAGACACCTTTGATTGAGAAATCAATGCTGTGGGTTTATAGCATTTCACACTGAGCAGCAGCAGGGAAGAGCCCTGCATGCACCTCATCCCTCCCAGGCAGGGGTGGAAACCACCAAAGAGCAGAGAAGCTGCTGCTGCTTCCCATAGTCTTACCAAGACCAGAACAGGACCTTCAGTCCATGGGGCATAACGTGTTTTCTAAAGTGATCCCTCAGATGATACAGTGATAGGGAAGGGTTCATTCCATGCCTCTTTCAGGGCATGCTCAGGTTGGGGAGCACATGAGCATCACACCGAGGAGCCCTTCAGAGCACTTGAGCATCACACCGAGGAGCCCACCAGACTGGCACATCCCAGTGCAGCAGACAGGAGCTGCTGCTGCTCTGCTCTGCTGCAAAAGGGTTGGTCTAGAAAGGGAAAACTTGAGGGGAAAATAGATGCAGGCACTGGGATTGATGGAGGTGCCAGAGGGAAGGACCAAGGCACGGAGGGAAGAGGAAGAACAAGTCCTGTACCCAACAGGGGTGCTGTGAGCAGGAGAGACATGCTGACAAATTAAACCAGACCATGAGAACCCCTGGCAAGTTTAAAGCCCTTTCCTTCTCTCAGCTTTCTTCCTCTCCTTTGTACAGTGAAAATTCATCTTCAACTGCAATCACAAAGGCCCCATAGGGAAAAATACCCCAGCACAAGGCAGGATTCCCCTTAGACAACATGAATCCGCGCTACCCGAGTAGAAAGGCTTCCACCTCCTCATCATTGGCTTCCAGAGCACTTGACCAAGAGAAAGTCTTTATCTCTATAAGCTTGCTTTCCCCACCTCCCATGGCCTCAGAAGGGAGCTCTTAGGCAGCCTTCTGTGTTCAGAGCCTTTCTCTTGCCTGCAGCAGCAGTCAATGCTGGATCAGCCCCATAAGGGAACCTGGCACTGATGGGGCAGGCATCAGCCCCACTCTTGCAGCACCAGGGTAGCAGTAAACTGCAGAGCCAGGAGCTCAGGGACCCCCCTGCTCCCAAAAGAGCCTCTCTGCCCCTGCCAGGACACAGTGGCAAAGGGAAACCTTTCTCCTGTGGCACCCATCCTTCACCAAGAGCCAGCGTTTGTGGTTGTTGATGCCTGACTTGGTCCTCATCGGATGCTGTCAGCCACAGTCAAGGCTGTACCTGCAGTGCTCAGGGGATTATGGACAGTTGGTTGGTGCCACACAGAACCCAACCTGTGCGAGTGATGGAGCAGGGACCTGGGGACACTGCTGCTGCTCAGGGAGCTGTGAGACACCACAGGGATCATACAATCATAGAATAGTTAGGGTTGGAAAGGACCTTAAGATGGGATGTCCCATTGAGGCACTCACACCTGGAAAGGAAGGAGAAGGGCTTCAGATCCTACCGCTGACAAGGAGCTCCCAGCCCAGCCCAGCCCAGCCCTGCCTGAATGCTGCAGGACCACTGCTTCATGGGTGACAGGACAAGCTGAACACGTACACCCCTGCTCTGCCCTACAGGGCACTGAACACCAGCCAGCCTCGCTCACGTGGGGCACAGCTCAGCGACACAGCCTTTTACTCAGTAAGGCTCTCATCCATCAAAAGTCACTGTTCCCATGCTGAGCTTTGCAGTACTTGAAGTGCAGCTTTAATGGCCCAGCCACGGGGCAGGGAAAGGACAACAGGGCCCTTGGTTTATAGCTTCTATCCCTCCAAGCTCAGGAGAACTCGAATCCCAGCCTCATAATGCTGAAAATCCCAGGGATTCCCAAGGCTACAGGAGAGCTCTGGTAATTCCATGGGGTTTGGGCATCACTTGGGGCTGTTTTGAGGGCCAGTGGTTGGGAACCCTGCAAATAGCTCTGCTCTCCCCTCATCAGCACATCCAGCACCCACATGCAGCAGGTCTTGGTCGTCCTGGAGGGAACAGATCTATCAGACAGGACTAGCAATAAAGACAATGGCCTTGGTGATGATTCCTTGAGCTGAATTGCTCACTGCTCACCAGGAGGTGATATCCAGCGCAAGATACCAGCAAAGTCTGGTAGAATAAACACAACCTGCTCTAATTTATAGGAACCATCTCTGCAGAAACATTAAAACCCATCAGTGTGGCACTAACAGGGAGGAAAGAGGGGACGGGATACCTGAATTGCTTCTCCAGGAGGATGCAGCCTGCTGGAGGCACCGTCTGTACAGCAGGCATAGGCAGCACACACCCCATCACACATCATTACAGCAGGGGTACATCACCTCATCGGGGGTACATCACCATGTCAGGATGTAGCAGCTTGAGCATCACAAGGTGATACCATTGCCTGTGAAGGCTCAGCACCCACTGACACAGCCCAGCAGCACCCAGCGTGGGTTCAGGATGAGTGTCTGGCTCCAGAACCATTCTATTCTTGAGGACAGTCCTCGGCCCCAGCTCATGGCTCCACTCAAAGCAAACCCACTGCAGCTCTTTCTGCTGGCACAGCCACGCAGAAACCCAGCTCCTGCTTCCCTTCCTTTTGGGAAGTGGTACAAAGCCGGCAGCTCCGCATCAGGCCATCAGGAGCACATCCCCACTGCATTCATTAGCAGCACTTACAAACAAACCTGCTTCCTTCCAGGTAGGAGCAGAGATTCTGTGCAGGGTGAGGAGCCTCATTCTGTGCTGAGCAGCAGATACAACAGCATTTTACCTGCCCCATCCATGGTCCTGCAGCAGCAGCACGAACCAGTCAGAGGCAGAGGTGCTCAGGTGGGTGACAGCTGTTTCAAACTGGGCTGATTCCTGTGTGCCTTCAGGGGGGAGCTTTCTTGTGCTTCGAAGTTCTCCATCCCCTTCACAGCTCCCAGCCCATCTTTTCTGTGCACCCCAAGGAAAAGGAAATGAAAAGCTTTAAGGAAAATACCTTCCAATGTACTCAGAGATGGAAAGGTCACTGTTGGACTAATGTGGGGGAAAGCATGGGGTGCAGTGAACGGTAAACTTGAGCTAGGCAGGCTACAGCGGACAACTGATCTATTAAAGCAGTGGATGCTACCAGGGAAGTGAGCAATGTCCTGCGAGCCAGCAGAGCCATGTCTGCTAAAGCACATCCATCCTGCCTGCTTCACAGCTTCCCTCTCTGCCTGCCCGGCCCCAGCAGCCCAGCTCCACAGCTCAAATGGTGCCATTCACCCCCTTGCCCTGTTGGGGTACATGTCCCCATGTCCCAGTGGCACATTTGCCACTGTGTAAGCAGCAAACAGAACTGTGAATGCATTTCTGGAGCCCGCAGGGCAGTCACGGGGCCATTCAGGAGGCAGCAGCAGGGAGGCAGGCAGGGGGATGCAGAAGGCAAGGCTAAAGGATGCAGGGGCATCACAGCCCCTTTCTGCCACCGCCTGGTCCTGCCACAGATGACACAGGAGCCAAGAGTTACCAGGCAAGGCAGCACTTGGTTCAAACTCACCCTTCTCATGAGTCTGAGCTGTGACTGCCTCCCCACTGTGCTTCATTAGGAAGCATCTGCAGAGGTGTGAAGTTAAGACGGCTCCAAGCCCTGTGCTGAGCTCCCATCTTCCCTTTCCCACATCGCCTCTGAGCTGGGGCCAGGCCCCCAGGCACAGAGTGAGAGCAGGCAGGAGGTGTCAAAGGAAGAAACAGAAGGGAAAGCTCTGAACACCCTGAAGCAGCTCCCTGGCGCTCCTCACATGGCTGATGGCCAGACCTCGGCTCTTCCACCCAGGGGTATCTGACAGCCATCTCCCCTCTGGCATTCCCTAGGAGCACACGCGCTTGGGTGCTGTTTCCTGCTGCCTGCACCCAAGGCTGAGCTGCTGCACGACGGCACGCCAGGTCCTGTGACTGCTTGGGGTGAAAACGGGATGCCTCAAATCTCACTGAGTTTCGGTCCCAGGGCATCTCCTGGAGGCTGTAGTGGAGCTCAAGTGCCAGCATTCCCCCTGAGCCCCAGGGCCAGCCCACCTGAGACACCACCAGCACAGCCTCCTCTTCCTCCCTTCCTCCAGCCCCACTCCCTTGCTCTCTCTGGGTGCTGGCATCGCTCCTGCTGTCGTCTCTTTGGGCAGCACCGAAGCACAGCTGAACAGAAGTCCTCCTCAGAAAGGGGATATGTAGATATAGATATATCTGTATATTCCAGCTTTAGAACCATGTTTCTAATATCCCATTTTCATTTTTCTGCCAGAAGGAAGCAAATTCCTTACATTGGCTGTGCTGCAATCTCACCCCCTGCCTCAGCCAGCCCTGGCTGCCAGTCCCTGCAGGCAGATGGTGAACGCAAGGCTCGCATCCTCTCCGCACAACCCCTTCTGCTCCTGCATCCCCCAGCACTGGTCAGGCTGGACCAGGCACAGAGCCCTGAGCAGATTGAAGATATTGCCCTGCACTGAGCACCATGGGACACCCCAATAGACACCCTGTGGTGGGGAAAGGTGACAGGTCAGCAGCCACCAGGTCACCCTGAGTGACGTCTGTCAATCACTGCCATTAAGCTCAGTCTCAAAGCCACCATCCCACACACAAACTGTCCCTCAAGCATCACCTGCGTCAAGCCAAGCTGTATTTTAATTCTAATGCCTGTTAAGTGTTTTGACTTTCAATTCCTGTGCAGCCCCACTCGGTTCAGCAGTGCTTCCCTGTCTAGACAGAACAATCTTGTTGTCAGTGTAACAGATTCACCCTGACATCCCATGGCACGCAGCGATGCGGTTGCTGTTCTGGAGAAAGGATGAGAGCTAAAAAGCTCTTTCTCTTACAGTTTTGAAACACGATTCCCATCCATTCAACTTCAAACAAACACCTCAATAAATAATCCTGCTGTCTTTGATGTCATCTGTCTCTGTTAGGAGGCAGCATGGATAGAGAAAGGGGGAATAGCTCAGCATCCATGCGATGCCTCCCAGCGTGCCTGTCCTCCTGCAAGGAAGAGATTCACTCCTGTCCTGTTCTACATGCTTTGGCTCTCAGCTCCAGGCTGCAGAGTGAGGGCTGCAGTTTGGAGGTCCTATGGCATCCATCTGCAACACTGAGATCCCTGCTCTTAAACACAGACCTTGGCCACAGGACAAGCCTCAAGTCATTGTCAGGGAGATGCAGGCAGGGATCAGCAGCCTGAAAGAGACACTAAACCAAACCAAAACGCATTTTGTACCTATCAGCTTTGACCCCAGGCCTCTGCCAGCATGGGAGACTGCAAAATGCTTCCATTGTGATTTAAAGAGCTCTTCTCCCCCATGTGAGACTCGTGCACCCAGGGAAAGGGAAACCAGAGGGAGTGCTTGGTAACACTCTGTGTCTTGTTCACTCCACTGCAGCCTGTGGTGCTCAGAGACAAGAGCCTGACCAAACCAAAACCACAACAGCTCCCCTTTTACTCCATTAGTGACCAGTCCTTGATAACTGCAGCAGTGACAAATACCCACTGAGGACCTTCCCATCTCTCCCAGTAATACTCCCAGCACTGAGCCCACTGGACACGCACACCATCACACAGGAACAGAGGCTCCTCCATCACAAGAGCTCAGCCCCAAGGATGCCTCTTGAGGGTACCTGTGGTCAAGTGCGAGTGGAAAAGAGCCTGCATGCACCAGGAGGCACATACACAGCACTGCAAAGGGCCATGTTACACAGCTGGGCTTATTCCCCCAGTGCCTATGGACCCCAGAAGCTGCCTGGTTCAGCACAGACTCTATCAGCACACTGACAGCAACACTTCATCCTAGCGCTAGAGCATCACGCAGTAAATCAGCTGAAGCTGTACTATAGAGAAAGAGACACCTGCCTCTAAATATTCCAGCAGAACAATGCCTCTACGTGTTCAAACAGGAAAAACAAAATCAGGAAGCAAGGACTTGCTCTTTGCACGTCCAGCAGCGTAATGGGGAGAGAGATGCTTCAGGCCACCGCCGCATGCTGCATCATTTATAACCTCATGGATTCATCCTTTCCTGACCTCCACAGAGCTGTTAACCCCCTCACAGGACTAATGAGATGCTTCCCTCTGGCTCTGCCCTGTAAGGAGAACCCTGCCTGCCTGCTTCTGTGCAAGAGCTGCTCCTGGCGCAGCCCCAGCACCTCCACCACCAGCCAGGAGCCGCAGCAGATGGGCCGGGGATCCAGAGAGACAAGGCAGGATCTCAGCATCCCGGAGATGTGCTTGCTGTTCAGAACCAAAGGACTGACTGTACCAAGGGAACAGCACAGAGGTATTGGCCCTTCCCTGGGTGCACTGAGAGCATCCGACACAAGGTTCTCCACAAGCACATAATCTGGCTGGAGAACCACAGGTTCCACCTTGTGCCTCTTCTTGCCTAACAGCATCATTTTATCAGTATATGATATTTTACCAGTATATTTATAACGGTATTATTTTATCTCTTCATTCCAGTGAGAAGGTTTTGCTATGTCTGGGATTACCAACAACTGCTCTTTTGGTCAATCCTGTATCTTGAGCTCCCTAATGATGGAGAACAGAGCCAGCTTGCTGGGAATGCAGCTTCTCTCCTCACCCCCTCTGCCTGCACCAGCCCTGTTGATGCTCAGATACATAACAAATGGAGTTACAGCACCAGCAGTGTTCACTGTCCTCCTGGGATGGAGAGTGTTAATGCATGGGCTGAACTGCGGCTGGGGGAGCGGGGTGGTGAAGAATGATGCACAAAAAACCTCATTATCGCATCCTGAGTAACCCTGGAATCGCTGTGAGGGTTCTGTCAGTTCTCCTCCTCCTGGGTCATAAGGAGCCCTTCCCATCTGTCTGGCAGCAGGGCCCAGGGTTCCTCACCAGAGCCCGTGGCCATCCAAGCACAGCGGGCACCTCAGCGGCTCCGCTCAGCACCTCTGCTCTAAAGCACCCAGCTCCAGGAGGGGCCACTGGCATCAGGCATCAGGTTTTACCCCTGTACCCTGCCTCGGTTTCCCACCTGTGTGAAGGAGCTGTGACATCTCCCACCCACCTCGGTAAAGACCCTTTGGTTTCAGTTTGTGCTGTGCACTCACAGAGCTCCTTAAGGTCCTTCCCAACCCTGAACCATTCTGTGATCCTGGGTCAGCTCTCCAGCACCAAACAGCTCAGCTCTCAATACAAGTTTGATTGAAGGAGCAAAGACCTGGGGCAAAACCTTCTCGCTGAACTCATTATCAGCGTGTCCTGTGTCAGGATGGAGGCATTCAGCCTCGACAGAGTGGCTGCACCTTTAAGCACTGAATCCCAGTTCCACTTTTCATGGCACCTGCACTGAAGGGATTTGATGACTCCCAAGAAATGCCAAGCCAGGAAGCTTTCGAGAGCTACTGATCTGCTTTTTTAAGAGGCAGGGGGCATGTGCAACTAATCCAGTCTTCAACCTAATGATTTAATTTACCTTAAAAGCAAACCAGCATAAATTAATATCTCCCAGTAGTATAGCACAAGCATGTTGTATCTGATGTTGATTAAATCATCAAGTGCCATAATCTTCCTACCTCAATAAGATGGGGAAAGGAAAAAAACCACCCTAAAAATATAGATGCAGCCTTGTAAGCCACAGGAGGGAACTGCACATTCATCTCTGAGCACTCTCCTTCCTCAGCAGAGCATGCACACAAGACTTGCCACCCTGGAAGAAGCTGCTCCAGCTGGTGTGGTACTAAGAGGTACAATGACCCTGTGTGTTCAGAGCTGAGGAGTGGCAGGAGATGGAGGAGCTCGGGGCAGTACAGGAGTTACACCGATGGGGTTTCACTCTGCAGATGTACCTGAAAACATCAGATCTTTCTCAAGGTTATCTATCACCAAGGCCAGTAGTCAAATGGGCTGGAAATGGAAGTGGTTTAGAGCCACCATGTGGGAAATGTGCCTTAGAAGAGGGGGGGGGAAACGGAAGCCCATCTAGAACATCTTCCTCCCGCCTCCCTAATGCCACATCTGCTTGTCCCAGCTCTTTTGCTCTATGCTGAAATAGAGGACAAAACCACCTGCCTTGATGAGTGAATCAACAGGACCTGCCTTGACTTCTCCCAGCAGAGCTGTCACCCGCTGAGGGCCCTTTTCCAGACAAAGCCCGTTCCTGTGGGACTCTACAAACACTCCTGCAGCCTTCTGCCAGGTACCCAGGGGCACTTCACATCCCTGCCTTTGTCTGCTGGCTGTTTGCATCGCAATGGAGTGCTCCGCAGCCCCCGGGCAGGGCACTTGAGAAGCACACCCCCTTTCATTCAAAGCCAATTCAAAACCACAGTTGTGAGCTTGAAAGCTGCTCTGGAGGATGACAAAGGATCTCGTTGAGCTCAGGGCAGAAGAAAAGGGATCAAAGGCCAAAAGGGAGAATTCTTACAACAGAAAGCTCCCGAAAAAGCCACATTTATGAAAGAAGTGGATATTGTGCAGGAAGGGCGATGAACAGAGGTGGGTTTATTTGCTTATTGCAAAGCTGGGGCAAGCAGGAAGCTTCTGCCCTCAGTGCTGAGCATGGGCTGCAGCAGCCACAGTCCCCTGCCTCATAAATGGGATGGTCACTTGTCCTGGGTAATGCTTCTATTCCATTATTAATCTCTGTGGTCCTGTGATGCTGCACAGGCATTCACAGAGCAGAGTTTGTTTCAAACTCAGACCCAAGCCCCTTTCTCACCCAGAAGCAACGCACAGAGTGTTACAATATAAAACTGGCTTCTGTAAAATGATTTAGGTGGAGAAATATCATTTCAGAATGATTCTTCACATCCTTCTGATTCAGCTTTACAGTAGAAATAACCTGTCCTGACCCTCTTCCTCCAATGGCTCTGCCTTGCCTTCCCTGCTGTGAACAGCATCTTTCTTCCGGGCTTTGTGACCTCCTCAGTTCAACTCAAAGGGCTCCTGAGAGGCTGGGGACTTCAGGACTGCTGAATGAAACATCCCCAAACACACAAATGCCACTCATCTTCTGCAGGACCCCTGCTCCAGACGAGGCTGACCTTTTGACAGCACCCTCCCCATCGTTCTCCCCCAGTAAATGCACCATTACCCAAAGTCCCTCTCCCTCTGAGTAAACACCAGACAAACATCTACACACGGCATGGAATTACACGTCAAGCCACTTAATAAAAACAACTTATCTGCCAGGAACAAGCCTGACAAATCCTTGGTACAAATGCCTTTCTCCCCGTGCTTTAAACTGCACACAGAGTCCTCACAGTCTAGAGGAAGGGAGAGCTTTCCACTCATTGCTCATCCTGCCAGCACCATGACTCGTGCTTCACCCTCCTGCTGAGATGCTGCCTCTGGGAAGGCAGGTTTTGAGGAGATATAAAGGGAAAAGTGGTGTGAAAAGCAGGCACAGATGCTGCTTTCCTTCTGCCTCAAACACAGGGCTCCAGGGGCACTGGAGATCAAGTGCTGCATGCAAACACCGCCTTGACCGTGTCCTCTGGCAGCGCAGACCCAGGAGGATGCTCAGCTCCTCAGTGACACGGCCATCGGGTCACATCATTCTGCTGCTGCTCATTCACAGCACCTCAGTCTTTCCTAAGCAGAAATCCCAGCTGAGGGGCTTGCTCATTACTGCAGTGCTGCTGACAAACCAGACCTGCAAGTGCCTGCTGCTTTGAATGCCTTGCTCCTCTGCCCAAGCTGGGGGCACAACATCTTTACAGCAGATCAAAGCCTACAGGAAGGTTTTCCTTCTTCCTTTTGCAAGCCCTTAGCTCCATGGTGCCACAGGAAAGCCAAAGGTGGTAGGCAGAAAGCCTGTGACTCCCCAGCAAGATGGACTTCGCTGTCTCTAGCTAGTGAGACCCACCTTGGAGGGAGAGATCCTCCTTTCCAAGGAGCTCAGGGCCATCCTGAGCTGTCACACAGACTCCTGCTGGAATCTCTACAGACGCCATCATTCCACACCTAACATCCTGCGGGAGCAAGTGATTAATTGATCCCAGTGAGCTGCCATCTGCCAGCTGATCACGGACAGCTCTGATGAACAGCCCAGTCCCATGCTCTCCACCTACTGCAAAGCAAAACAAACTCTTCCAATGGCTTATGCTGACACATTCCTACTGCAGATTTGCAACCAGCTTCTCACAGTTGAATACTAAATGTAGGAGCAACTCATTATCCAGATGTCTTGGGGTCATCTGCCTTGGCCTGTCCAAGCTGGATGGAGACAAGAAGGTAATGTTGAAGGGATTCCTGATGAGACGTGTGGATGAAGCTCTGACACAGCTGAAGCCCTACTGCAAAACGTTAAGGAAGGTTAAGTTGGCCTGAACTCCAGAGAATAAGCTAAGTTATGAGAGGAGAAGGGTATTTCTGGCTGAATAAAGCACAGCTCTCAGTCTTTGGTAGATCATTGCACATCTATGCCTCAGCCTCCCCACGTGAGTGATCACTGTGTTCTCATTCACTTTTCTCTACAGAAACCTTCAATATCTGCATATCAAAACCATTATAGGGGTAAAATCACTGCCAAGACAGGCAGCAGCAGGCACTGGATGCCCTTGACAGCACTGACCATAGGGGAAAGCAAGATGCTCTTGCACTGACGCTGGCTTCTCCCCCCCTTTCTGCTCAGCAGCAGTCAAGGTTCCCACAGCAACAGGAGATGCAGGAGGAAATACTTCCCTGCATCTTAGTGCTTTTTAGTGGTTTGACAGAGGAGTTTGTTTACAAATACATCAATAACATGTCTGTGTGGAACTGGGAATGAAAGCGGATGACAGCACAGTGAGCCAAGCACAGGGGTCGAGGAGATGAACCATGCAGCTTCCCCTGAGCCAGGCGCAGATGCAGAGACCTGAAGGAGAATATGCAGGATCTCAGCATTAATCAACTCCATCCACTGAGCAAAGGAAACCCTTTTCACTAATGCAAACAGCCTCCTGGTTGCAGTCAGGGGAGGGGCTTGAGGAGCCTCTGCCTCCAGAACACCCATGAGCTGCATCCTTCTGTGTTCCCCTAAGGAAGAAAAGACCATAGCACCCATAAGGGCTGCTCTGCTTCCCACTGCTGCTCCATCAGCACAGACACATAACCAGGCAGGAACAGGGACAATGCAGGAGACTGAGGTGTGTCCCTAGGGGATTCAAGAGGCCCACCAAACCAGCGCAGGAACACTGACACCATGCTGCAGTGTTTCCAGTGCCTTTTGTAACAACATCCCAAGCGACTTGAGCACTGAGCTTGGGCACTGGGTAGCACCTCAAGAGCTCACCCAACCAAGCCTTGCCAGGGGCTGGAGAGCAGCCCCTCCTGGGAGAGCCTGGTCTCCCTGTTGAGCAAGGTGAGCAAGCAGATAGGTACAACTGTCCATCCTCCACAGCACCCTGTTACTTCAGGCACATCAGTGGGCACAAAGGGACAAACATCCTCCATCATCATCCTCACTTAGTATGCAGAACCACACTCATCTTCATGTGAGACACTGCGCTGGTCCAACAAGGTATTTGGAAGTAAGGATATCCAGAAGCAGGGAGACTGCTCACTAGAATAAAATCCTTTTAAAAACAAGAAGAGCAGCAACACCTCAGGATTGCAGTAAATATGCAACAGCAGCAGTGACACAGGGGGCTGTAACAAGGCACAGTCAGCTGGAAGGGCCATAAGGAGACTCCTTGGCTGTAGCCATCAATTAGATCCCCATTACACAGGGGGAATGCACCCAGCAGAAGCACCCGACTGCTGTCAGCCAGCCCAGGAATGTGACAGATGCACCTCAGCTCTTTGTTGTAATGGAGATGAAGTGGCTGTCAAGTGCTCTGATGGAAAGGGAGAAACTCCTCTCTGCCCAGAGGCTTTGCAGATTAATACCTTTAGTTACATCAAACCATCAACAGGAACTTGTTTGTGCCTTGTGAAGGCTACAGCCAGTATTTAAGGTCGTTCACATCCATTACAAGGCAAGTCTACTGGTATGTTCCCTAAGGTCTTTAGCACTTGGGTAGCAGAGGGCAGCCACATGCAGACAAGCCAGTCCCAAACACGTGCTGCTGCATCCTTTATGCTCTCCATGGATCTCAAAGTATTTCAGAGCAAATTAAACCCTTGGACTCCTTTCAGCAAGTCAGCCTCAGAACAGAGAGGTGCCAAACCCTGCTACACGATCCAGAAAGTCCTTATTACACCAATCCCAGCCATTCCCCCCAAGAACACCTCAGAGATCCATCTTCCCACAAACCTCACTTCCCTTGCCCAGACACACCACAGCAGTGGTCCAGGGAAGAGAGCTTTGCATCCCTAAATACTCCCCTTTGCAGCACTAGGGAAGGACAAGCAAGCACCCACATCTCCTCAGATGGAAGGAATCCTCAGTGAGCAAAGCCCTGCTGTGGCATTGCCCCTTGTTGAATTGCCAGTGGGTTTTCCTCCCCAAAACAGCTATTTCAATGAAAGAGGAAACAAATCAATAGTTTGGAATTCCATTAGGGAAGAACAAGACCAATGGAATGAGCCAGCGCTGGTAACTACCCTTCACCACATTACTCCCCTGCCCTGACCTGCAAAACTTCATAGCTAGTACCAAATGAGACCTAATCAATACTCCAGTGCTGAAACACTATTATGGAGCATGCATTCTTGGGTCCCAAGTTACATGTGAAACTCTTCTGCCATGTTTTACTGTCTTTAGGAGAGCCTTAAAGCCAGGGTTTTAGTCATTCCTGAGGCCAGTGCATCCTATGCTTAAGCTAATGTTGTGCAACTATATGATGTGATTTAGTATCGTTAGCATTCAGTCTTCCCCATTTCATGATGCCTCGTGCTATATGAGGTTTGGAACATTGCTTTCCAATTACATCAGGAAAAATACTCCTGTGACTATTACGCACCATTATTACGATGCCAGTTATGGGCAAAAGGATATTTCTT
>JBCJKH010029963.1:367-14480 GCA_039877255.1 Loriculus beryllinus | reverse complement strand
ATCTTTATTAAGTCATGATTTGCTTTAAAACTTCTGACACATTTTGTGTCTGCTTGAAGTCTGTTGCAAAGAGAATAGAAACACTGTGCCTTGTCTTGTGTTTGTACGTCATGCCCAATAAGGGCATACAAGAAGCCAAAATGCAGCTTGAGTTCTCTGTTTCGTTGTTGTGCAGCTTTGGCACTTGGACAAATCTCTTTTACCCTTAAACCAAAGTGTATTTGACACAGCAGGTACTGTGAAAGTGCAAACGCTGCAGATCTTGCAGTCCTCCATACAGGGAACCTGCAGTTTGGGTGTCATCCAGGACTAATTTGGATGTATCTCCTAAGAAACAGTGTGAACTACCACAGGTTTCAGCAGTCTGGCTCCTTACTGCAATTGTAACCCTGGAAAGATGCAAGCGAGAATCTCTTGCTCTCAAGTGTTTAAATCATAGAGATGAGTAATAATTAGTACTCCCAGCTCTGGCTCCATTTGGAACCAGCCTCTCTGGAGTACCTTTGAGATGGTTATGTCCTTGTAGTAATGCCAGGTGCCTACAAGGCATTGCAAGGAATCATGTAATATCTCTATCTCCTCTTCACAAGGCTGACATCTGCTCCAGTTTAGCTTGAAAAGCAGAGAACTTTCTTTGGTAGCTTCTAGTCCCCTTGCCTGAGTAAAGCTGAATGTAAAACCAGTGTAAGTTAAATATGTTTCCCATTCTGTTTAGTAGGAGTTTGGCTCTGTGGTGGTGGTTCTAACCAGAAGTGTGGTTTGAATCCCCAGTACAGGGGGGTTATTCAGGTTATGTGTGTTACCGGCAGTTGTTAATTGGGGCTTTAAATGCATATGTTTGGCTTAGGTTTTAATGAGACCTTAGAACTTACAGTCAGGTCAGAAGGGAACTGTTGGGATCATCTGGTGTCTCATAATGAAGGCCATAAGATTTTGTAAATGATTTTCTGCTTGACCTTGGCCATATCTCATTTCCCAGGAAAACCTGCAATACAGTTGTAAAGCTTCTGGTGAAGTTACTGAGACATTTCATTTGTTAATAGTGAAAATAATCAACTTATTCTAATCTGTAGCTGCTCAGCTTTGACCTCTAGCCTGCAGATGTGATTATACCTTTGTCATAGTGGAGAATCCTCTGCTGCCAAATTCCTGTTCCCTTTGTGGTTCTTCTGGACAATGATCAGGTCACTGCTTAACCTTCCTTTTCATAAGCTAATGAATTGAGCCTGTAGTACAGCCAGTCAGACTATATGAGTAACAGAGTGCCAAAGGAAGATGCAATGTCACCTCATTTACAAATCTGCAGCTCACATTTCCTTTTTTGAAGGCAGTGCTATGTTGAGAGCACTGAGATGTAACAAAGCAAGGGTTTTCCCCCACCTTAGAATAGCTTCTTCTGAAGATGGCAGTCCCCATTCTGTAAACTGGCACTCCTGGCTCCTGGCCATCTGGCTTCCTCTTTGTTTTTACTGTAATATGTATTGTTTGCAAGCACGCAGCTTTACCAAAAGACCCAGCTCATGATTAGTAACTCACTGCTTTACCTCATTGGTGAGCATGGTGCAGTCTTAAGTTACACCTTCTCCTAAGTCACTAATGCTAATTCTGTGAGAATGAATTCTCATGGGACCTCATTAGTGGCATCTCCATGGGATGGTGGCTCTCTGGCTTAATGTTATTTTTGAGACCTGTCAAATAGCCAGACTTTAGCATGTTGAGTGTGTGACAGCCTGAGTTTGTGTCACAGTAAGGCCTCAAACACAGGGTTGTCTGGTGATGTCAGATGCTCTGCAGAAATCAGTCATAGCAGCAATCTTTTCTTATGATTGGCACCAAGTTTATATTCTCTTCCACCTAATATCAGCTGAACATAATCTATTTTCTGCAGACTGTTCTGATTGAAGGTCCTCCTTCAGTTATGCACTACCCAATATCAGTCATCTGTTTGCTATGTGATTTTTTTAGCCAACAGACCTGCTTTGTCCTGTTAAATTCTTGTCACAGCCCTGAAGTTTTGGGAGTGGTGTGGGTGTCTGCTGCCATGTTTGAACAGGAGTTTTTAAGCCGTGGCTCGAAGGGCTGTAGTGCTGATTCAAAGGTGGAGGAAGGGTAAAAAGCAGATCTTGATGTTCCTCCAGCATTTCCAGACCTGCAGAAAATTAGCGTAAGTACTGGCTTTTTAACATCTTTTGGATGAAAGTTACCTTGACCTGCTGACTCAAACCATCCCGCTTCAGCAGCTGCTGTGTCCCATTCTCCAGAGTTACTGCTGGGACAGAAAGTGGATCGTCATTGTACGACAGAGATAATTCACCACCTTTTGTCCATATGCAGACCCGAAACGTTTCAACATTTCAAGCACTGGGATCACCTGTGCTACTTTTTCCAGGTAACATCAGACCAAACCCCTGTTTTGCATGAGAAGACTCGTCTGCCTCACGTGTACCAGCAGAGACACTGGTGTGATAGGAGACTTCATCAATAGCAGTGAATTTTACAGAAATGCTTTTGTGTGTGTAGTTAACATGGGGTAAGCAGGGAGCTGACTACAGGAACTTGGCCGGGATTACAGCTGAATACTCTTGGCTATTGAGTGTTGGTTTCTGTTTGTTTGATTTTTATTTTCATTGTAGCAATAGCGATTGGGGCCTGTCTGCTGGCTGGGAGGTTGACTATGCATGCCCATGCCATGCCTTCTATTGACTTAGGTAGTCCAAATAAATGCAGCATCCCACCTAGAGTGTAGTGCATTTCAGCTCTGAATGAAGAGGCTTGCTTTCATTATTGTCCACTCATAATGCAGAAGACCTGAGAGATGTAATTAATATTGATACAGGGTTTTGAGATTCTCCAATAAGACATAACTAAAAAGACATAAAAGATAATTGTGTGGTAGTAAATGAGAATATCATGTGTCATGCTGATATGGATATTGCTGTTTTCAGCTTTTGATATTTGATGCCTTATACCATCCAGATGAAAAATGGGCTTTACTTTAATTAGACTGAAGAACTCATTGCCTTGGGGGATTGTGGAGCCCTGAAAACTAGAGGAATTCAAAAGGGAGAACAAGAGATGGGGCATTTGTACAGTTAGCAATGTCTGGGCCAGTACTGACAAGTAGATCTGGAAAAAGTGTTAAGCCTCTTTACCTAAGGATTTAAGAAAAGATTTTAACTATTAGAGTGGGTTTGGTCATGGCAGTCATTAAGGGATTGATAACTTGTAGGCTTCATCTTGTCCACAATCTCAGGAAGGTGTGGAAAGGCTGCTACAGTCAGATACATGACTCCTCAGCCTGGGCCACAGCCTGCCCAGCCTGTTGCTGTGGCTGAGGACACCTATCCAGTGAAACATGCAAGGTCCCCAGTGCTGGAGCAAGACTAAATATTGTATTTTCACATTAAAAACCAAAACAAACACTGCTTTTTAGAGTGCCTCAGCTTCTTCCTATTAGTCTTAATGCACTTGCATAAATAATAAAACAGGAAGGAGCAGAGCTGGAGAAGGCTCAGTCTATAAACATGTCTCTTTGCATTAAGCTTTGTGGCATAATGGAGGGCACCTCCTGCCATCCGTGCTGTCTCCCTAATCAGGTCATTATCTTCCCCACTTCCAGTGCTGCATCTCCTTCCCTGTCAGTGCTGCTGACAATGGAGCTCCTATTTACCCTGGCTTCTTTCTGGGGAGCAGCTTTGGTTTCGAAGCCAGCACAGTGGCATATTTTGAATAATTTAGTTCTGGGTGGCTTGAACACTGTGAGTAGTTCCCCAGCTGAGACTGGAGCTGATTCCTGTGGGTATTCTGCCAGGAGGCTGATATGGAGAGAGACAGTGGGATGGCTCAGAGTGGTGGGCTGTCCAGGCGGCAGAGGACTGGAAGCTAGCTTAACAGGCTTTGTGAGCGCATTTTAGCTCTATCCTCTCTTAGTGCCTTAGCAAGGACTTGCAGCAAGAAACCCACAGGCAGGGGGAGGACAGGAGAGAGACTTGCATTAAAAAGTGTATAGAGACAGAAATGTGGATTTAGGTAGGTGGCCAAGTATGACAGATAGGCTTCCCCAGCAAGCTGTGGCTCAGAAATTCCTGGAGTCTATAAAAGCAGGGCTTGCTTGGCCTATGGTGGCTTGGACAAAGGGTCTGAACCTCTGTGGAGTCAAGGAGTTCAGTGTGTTGTCCAGCTGACATGGGCTTTGTAAATTTGCTGTGCTTCTGTACATGAAACCTTGGCAGGTCAGCTCTGCTCATATTGTCCCTGTGCTGCTTGGCCTTATGGCTTTCTAATGACTCTTTGCCATTGCAGTCCTCACTGAGTCACACTCTGTCAGTGCTACACAGCCCTTGTCTGGGGACCCTGCCTGGGGAGTCAGTGAGGGTATATCCTGTGTGCTTAAATGCAGTCTGGCTTTTGAGAGCTGGGTGATGTTTCCAGCCCTCGGGTTCAGCTCAGGTCAAAGCAGTCCAACATGAACTAAAGTACTGCAGCACTTAATCACTTTATATTGTCCGTGCAGTGGTGGGTAAATTCATTATTTACAGGGGAAGAGAGTGTGCATCACTGGAGCCATCACTAATGGTTTACTATAGGTGTTCAGGCAACACAGGTTAGGTGAAGTTCAGTGGTGAGGAACTGGATTTCAAGGTGGAGGGACATGCACTTAACTTTCACTCGCTTTCCCATCTTCTGAATCAGGGTTTCTCCTCTCACATGCACCTCTCACTGTTGGAAGAAAGCAGGATCATCAAACTGCTTGGGAGATCATCACCACCAGGCTGTGATAACTCCTGTTATAACAGCCCCTGCTTTCTGCCTTCTCATTTGGATTGCAAGGCAGACTTTCTTCCTCTGTTTTGTTATTCCTTTAATCTTCATCAAAGCAACAAATGCTACATATACTGATGCCACATTGTTTTATTAAAAAGCAAAATAAAAAAACAAACACAAAACAAAAGCCAAACCCACTCATCATTTCTCAGCATGAATCCCAAAGACTGAGGAAAGATAGAGAATGAATGGGCTCTGGTAAAATGTGTGACCATCTTGAGAAGACTTTCAATGCCAGTCTTAAATGTCTTTTCACAGCTTCATCCTGGAACCTGTCAATTCCATGTATTGACTTGGAGGCTCTTGATTTATCTGTATCATGGCCCTTAGAGATGGTCTGGTTGATTCCAAAGCTTGCTGGCATCCCTAGATTGTGGAGACTGTGCCATCTAACGGTCTGAGTTCAAGTCAAGCAAAGCTCAGAGTGGTTTCTTAAAGCCTTGGAGACTTTTGCATGTAGTTGTGTCCCCCTTTCCAGTGGAAAAGGGCCTACATGTGAACCAGACGCAGGCATACTACTGACAGCTCCTTTCTGGTAGGAAATAAGGCAGGAGTTGTCATTTCCATACAGCAGGAGGTGAAGCTAAAGGTCAGGGCAATTTATTCCCAGAATCTTTCTCCTTGTCTGGATCAGAGCTGGGACAGTGCCAGGAGGCCTGACTGCCAGGGCAGGCTCTTCTAGGAGTGAAGATGCCACTGGACCATAGATGACTGGGATTTCAAGGGACTGGTCCATCTCAAAGCCAACTTCCAAAGTAGATTAAGTTGCTTGGAGCCTTGCCCGTTGTGAAGACAAGTTATAGCTTGGGTGATGCCAAGACAAAGCTCCTCAGTGAGGAAATCATGGATGGTAACAAATTCTCTGTTCCTGCAACACCTGCAATCCTCAAGGCAGCCAAAGGAGCCTCATGTTGTGCCCAGTTCAGCTGCTCTGATGCCCCTGAAGGCTGTTTGCCATGGAGCAGAGGAGCAGCTGGCTGCACTGTGTGAGATGTCTGTGTTTTCCCAAGACACTCATTGTCTGTCTGCAGCACCAGCCTCCACCCTACTTGCTCACTCAGCCATGGCTGATGTGTCTTTAATTAAAGAGGAAAAGCGATTTGAGATTTTCTTTTCTCAACCATATTTCCTATTTCGATCAGGGCTTTTAGGCCTCTCCTGGCCTTATTTTTGTCTGTAGTTTTACTGGGGGGCCTTCAGTTTATGGTGTGTCTGCTCTAAAATAAGAAAGAAATAGGCGAAATTAGCTTGATTTGGGACAGGGAATTATGATGCTGGGTCAGATGGCTGCTATGGTCATTAGCATATTTACATTTTTGCTGAAGAGCCTAGCTGAGGATCAGGGGAGTTAAGGATGATTGTCATTGAAATGCAGAGGAAACCTTGCATGAAATTGCCGTTAGTGTCCTATTGTCTTGGAGGCTGAGGGGGGGCAAATGGCTTTCTTCATCCCTGCACCCCTTGTGTCGGGCTTGTCAGCTCAAGTAGATGGGCAGAGGCAGAAGTAACTGCTGCAGGAAGGCACTGTGCTGACTTAGCTGCTGGGAGGCTTTGCCGGGGGAGCTGTGAGGCTCAGCACAGCCACACTGCTGGCTGCCAGTCAGCCTCCTGCCTCACGGTGACACAGAGGCAGTCGGCTGGGCCTGTGGGACAACTGACCCTCAGTGAGATCACCATGGATAAATACATGAAACGTCTAGCAAAGGTCAGTTGTCTCTTTTATAACTGATGGACTCCAGTGTTTTGAGCGTGCCATTGCATGTTGGTTTTGCCATGTGTGGGGCCACATGTTCTGCAGGACTAGCTCAACCCCTTGATCTTTTACGGCTAGCTGTGATACCAGAAGCAAGGTGTAAGGCAGCTGGGGGTGTTGGTGTGGATTTTGAGTGTTGTGATGACAGATGAGATTTTGTATGCTGAAAAAAAACCATTTAAACATAAATAAGAGAACTCCCTCACAGCTGGGGTTTAGGGTAAAACAGGTTGTGGAAGCAGTGCTCTAGTGCTGCTCTGAGACAGGCCTTTTTAGTTCAGATGTTACTTGTTCATTGTTCTCTTACTCTTTCATGCTGTTCAGATCCACTGTTTTAATTCAAACCCATTTCTAATTAGTATCTTTTACTTAGTGCCAAACCCCAAATTGTACATGGTAACATGAAAGACGAGAACAGGTTCCCTGGCCTGTTCCCTACAGTTCTGAAAGTACTAGTTACCTTCTGCTACTGCTTTGATTTTGGTGAGACAAGCAGCAAGGCAGTGAGCTGAAGGAGGAATGCTGGTGCCTTTCGGTATGAGAGAGAAGCATCCTTGGAGCAGAGGCTCATTTGTAGCCACCAGACAAGCTTCAGCTGCCTGTCCATTTGCAAAACCAGAAGCAGGCATGGACAGTACAGTCTTGAATGATGGGATTGTCTCAGCTCTAGCAGTGGTGAGTCTGGAGTCAGTGTGTCCTTCTGGGCTGGTTTGAAGCTGTTTGTGTAATTTTTGTTCTTGGTTACAAAATGTTTCTTTTTGGAATGCTTTAAAGCAGAGCAAAGTCTAGAAAAGTGGCTTGTGATCTCAGCAGCTCTTGTGTGCTTCAGCTCTGTCTTTTCTTGCCCTTTGAAGAAATAAGTAATAGCCACCTTCCCTATGGCTGTGGCCATTGGTTGTTCTTACAAAACAATGAGCACACAACATGGGGAGAATCCTATGCTTCAGTCACTGAACCTAGCCCTCAAAGCAGGGAGGCATTTAAGCCTTCAGGGAGCAAATGGATTTGTCCTAGACAAGATAGATTCTAACGTCTTAAATGTCAAGATATAAAGTGGCGCAGTTAAGTAAGATGTTGGTTAGGTCAACTGTTTTCAGGGAAACACAGCAGTATCTATGGGATTGCAGGTGTTAGATCCATTCACTGAATGACTCATCTCCCAGCTTCTGCAAATTCCCCTTAGAAAGGTCATCTCAGGTATTATGCTAATAATACTTTATTTCCTGGGTATCTGTGCCTCTGGGATTGAGCACTGCAAAACTTCAGGCTGGCTTGGGAGTCCCATCGAGAGCCAAAAAATCATCAGAGCTGAGCCTGAGTGCAGAAGCTCTGATTTTGTGGTTGGTTTTAGAATGTGATCTGTTAACTTTAGAGTGGGCTGGAGTAGGGGAGTTAAACTTATTCAGGGATTAATATTAAGCCCTTGTTTAACAGCAAAGAGCTGATGAAATCCACCTTTGGCTCAGAGTGCCAGCTGTCAGGAAGGTACATCCAGGCCACCTTTCAAGGACAGACCAGCTCTCCGCAGAGGGTGGGGAAGAGTGCTCAGCTCTGACTGCCCACAGGTCACTTGGTGTATCTTGTTTTGTGTAATCCAATTGCTCCAGCAGCTTCTTTACCAAGGGGCTGCTGCTTGGACAGAACAGCAGACCAGCTCTGCTCCAGCCAGGGACTGTGACCTCTTCTCCTCAGCTTAGGCTCAACAAAGCAGCCAGTGGTAGCAGTCCCCAGGAGCAGCAGGACAAAGGTGCTCAAAGGAGGAGGACACAGCCAGATCCTCTCACATGGGCACTGCATCCCCCAAACAAGCTGCCTGTGCCTGAGGCTGGTCTGTTTAATAGCAGTGCAGTGCCAGCCCTGCTGCTGGCAGGCTGCAGCCTCTGCCACATCCCCCTTCTCACCTCCTCTCTTGCCAAAGCAGCCTTTACTCTGCCGCATCTGATCTGAGGCCCGGCGCCTGTTCAGCTTTTGTTCTCCATTAGGATACAACGAGGACTGTCAGGACCTCTTAGGCACTGCCAAGGCCTTTTATGTCCCAAATGTTTCCATGAAAAGACTCCCTCCTGACCACCCTGTCCCCTGACAGCTATTGAAACCAGCCAACAAGCTTGATATCATTATCTACAAAAGGAGGCCAGCAAGCACCAGTGTCCTCACAGCCAAGTTTGGGAAATCAAAGGCAAATCTCCCAGCAACAGGGAGCTGGCAGAGATCAGACTGCACCACATCCAGTGCGGGCTGGTCTGGCAGCTTCCTCTGCTGGTTTTCAAAGCACAAAAGCAATGTGCTTGGCGTGGTACCAGCACTGGCTTGGCTGGGTCTGGGGCTGAGCCCGCCTCTGAGCTGGAAGCCCCTCACAGAGTGCCCTGGGGAGCTCAGTGGGGGACAGAGGCCACTGGAAGCAGTTGTGTGTTAGAGCAGCCTTGCAAAGCTGTCTCCTTTTGATCAGTGGTATTTTTAGATTAACCACTTAGTCTGAGGGGAAGATGGTGATGTTATTGGTCAGAGTGGGATTCACTCCAAATCTCACCAGGGACTTTCCTGTTAATGACTTTGGTTTATGTTCTGAAAATGGCGTGTTGCTGCCTTGCCACTTCTGATTTCAGGTGATGTTCATCCAATTTGTTCCCTGTTCAAAGACTTTCTTTCCAATCTGTCTTAAGATAGAGAGCTCTTCAGCAGTGAAAGCATGTAACAATTTGAAGGCACCTGGAAAGGTGACTGAAATAACCACTGAGCACAGAAAGGGCTTGAGGAGGGATAGCATGTTCTTCCGTTACAATTGTGTTAGGAAATACAGGAATAAAACTGTTTTTAGCACGTATTATCTCACAGACTGCATCTCTGGTTTGCTTGATAACCCAGGTAGGGATATGAAAAACAGCCAAGAGAAATGATGATGCAGAAGGAAGGAAGTTAAAGGGAGCTGACTTAGCTGAAGCTTGGGTGAAGACAGAATGATGGTGCCTGGTTCACTCCTCTCTGCAGCAGGGCGCTTTGGGCAGTGAAAGGAAGCTGGAGATGGGGTTATTACAGGGGAATATGTCAACAAAACCTAGAGCAGCCCCTGGGTCCCTGTGTGTCTGCAGCAGGTGATGAATGCATAGGAGGGCAGAGTTGTGTGTAATGTGGAATAGTTAATTCTGGCATTTTCCCTTCCTATCGCAGTTTGATCCCGACAACACCGGCTACATCAGCACTGAGAAGTTCCGCTCCCTTCTCCAGAGGCACGGCTCAGAGCTGGACCCCCACAAGCTGGAGGTCCTGCTGGCCCTGGCAGACAGCAACTCTGAGGGGAGGATCTGCTACCAGGACTTCGTCAACCTGGTGAGTGCTCTGGCTGGCAGAGCCTGTCAGTCCTTGGTTTTGCTTAAAGCATTGGCTGTTGAGGGACAGTCTCCCTCCTTCTCTCTCTCCCTTTCTCCCTCTATTGGCACTGGTGTTTGCTGTGTCCCTGCATCACACTCTATATAGGTTTGCTGAAGCATTCAGTAGTGACTGGGCTCTCAAGCCAAGAGTCAAGTTGCTACTGAGTTTTCCAGGGAAACAAGTTTGCATGGGAAGAAATGGTGGGAGCTGTTTGAAGACCAGCATGAAGCAATGGCTGCTGCTAGTTCAGAGGCTTTTGCTGTCAATATCAGTTCATAGCTGTCCTAAGGACCCATTTGTTTGCAAGCAGAGGTCTGTCAGTCTGGATGTCTCCTGTGTTATCTAGAGACTTCACCACTTCCAGACAAGAATATATAGATAACTTTGTGTTGACTTGCTGGGTGGAGTCATATTGCACTGCTGTAGGCATCAACAGCAACAGGAATAAAGTGTTTCTAGGTCATGTTCATTTTATCCCAGGTGAGATGTCTCAGACTGTGTGAGTCATGAGCTGATGCCTCTATCTCTGCTAATGAGTCAATTAGTGAAAGGATCTCTCTGTTTCTTGTCAAGGCAGTTTGGCAAGTCAACACAGATATAGGCATGTATTGTTAGATGCTCAGAGTGGCCTAGAAATGCTGTTTGCAAGACAGGTATCTTGAAGAGTGGACATTTCAGGGGCTTTGCCCTGTTGTTGCTCTGGCATTCCACACCTGCATCCCAGTAGATTTAGTGCAGCGGTAAGAGAAACCTGGGTGACAAAGTCAGTGAGCAACTGAAGTCAGTGACATCTCCAAGGTTTCGCTGGGAAGCTGGATGTGTTCTTGATGCAGAGTGTAATTACTTGCATCTCTGTGTTCTTGCAGTCAGCATGGGGATTTGATCCTCCCATTTATCACTCACACATGTGGTTTCAGGTTAGAAAGAAAGTGTCTTCCATATGTCCTGTCTTCACATGAATCAGAAAAGTGTGATAACAGGGCACTGCTGTCAAGGATCCAGGTCACAACCTCACTTAGGCCATGAGCAGTGTGAAGGTAAAATTACTGTGATGCAGTGACACAGATCTCCTGTATCTAATCAAGCTGTCTTGTTAGTCCCTTGCATGTGTTTGGGTACACAGCAAAACAGATGTAGCCACTATTAAGCAGATCACAACTACTGTGAGGTTTCCCTCAGCTTCAGCTTAATAAACAGTGTGGTCAAGGTATTTATAGTAACAGCTGCTTGTTCTACAGTTTGGTATACTCAAAGTACCATGCCAGCATTCACTAATTGAGCTGCACAACACTTAGCTAGCAGGAAGAGGTATCATCTAATTTCTTTTACAGAAATGATGGCCTAGGGCCAGCCAATGTGTTGGCAACAGGCTCAGGAACAGACCTGGGCTTTTTACTCTCCTCTTTCCTTGCTCCCTGAGCTGGGGAGCAGCACAAGCTGCAGAGAGACAGGTGGGAGGTGGAAGGTTTGGGCATCCTCCTCCTTTGGGGAATAGGGGATGGTGCCAGCTCACACCCACCTGATGTGATTTCTGCAAAATGGCAAATTTCCTTCACTACTACTGAATGACTCCTCTAAAGAAGCCATTGATTTTTCTGTTCCTCTATTCTCATCTGCATATTTTTGCACTCTCTAATCGATAGGCAATGCGAATACCAGAACATTAAACTACTTACAAATGGCATCTCCTGATTCCTCCTCTAGTTGCTATTGATTTTCAACATCCAAACTTTCTAGGGCTCCTTCTCTTTTCCCTAGTTTCCTTCTCCCAAACCTGCCTTTTGAACTTCTTGATGGAAAGAAACAGAACTGTTGGCACAGAATCACTGTGAAATTAGTGATTTCCTTCACTTTATAGCTGTCAGTCCTGAAGCTATGTGTGGTGATGTTGAAGTGCATGCTTGTGCTTGATGATCATCAGCCATCTCTGCTTTTTGCTCAGGTTAAATTGTCTGTTTCAGAAGCTTAGCAAGAATTGATCTAATCCCAGAAATGATGGTGCTGGATGTGGGGAAGGGAAAGGCTGACCTTTTATGGAATCCACAGAGGTTTTTCAGGCATGGCTCTTTGTGTATGTGTTTTCCTTTTCGCCATCAATATTCATGAAGTACTCTGACATGATCAGAGAATCTCATGGCCTCTCAAATGTGTTTAAGGTATTGAAACTTTGAGTAAGAGGTAAAATGGCATTAATAAAGCTCTGGCCACTGGAAGAGCCTTGAAGCAGGAGTTGGGTTGGGTATCAGAGATGCATTACAACGCAGTTATAATGCAAAGTAATGAGCAGAGGTGTGGAAGGAAAACAGACTCCTCTGTGTGTCTCACAAGCAGCTCTTTTGGTTTCTTTCCAAGTACGGGGATGCAAGGAGCTGGTGAGCCGTCTGCTCAAGCTACTATGAAACAGATTAACTGTGTTCCAGCTAAAACCAGTACAAGCAGGCTCAGGTTCGCAGAACCCAGCCCAAAGTAGGGTTTAACCCCTGGGCATCAGGAGAAGTCTGTCTTCAATGGTCAGTTCCTGAGATACACTGTTCTCTCCAGGCTTTCTCACAGCTTTGCTAATGTTGATAAAAATTGAGGAGGTAGGGTCTGCTCTTTTTTCAGCCTTGTAGAACACTTGATCTTTGCTGGGTTCCTGGTAACTGTGACAGAATGTGATGCTGTTTCTTCTGCAGGGTGCTTGGTTACTTACTAGAGAGTCTGATGTTGAGAGATGCTATTTGTGACCACAGAAGCAGCTGTAACTCTATGAAATTATTATTTCCAGAAGGCACTACAGGCACAAACTGCACAGAGCAATAGTGTTAACACTTTGTTTCCTCCAAGTTACAGCATGTCCCAGAGATGGCAGTAAAAATATGCTCACACGCATGTACTCCAACAGCATCAGGACCACCAAGAACACTCTGCTCTCTCAAACATTGTGGTCTCCTAACTAAAGGACTGCTTTATCCTCTGATGTCAAAAGTATGTTATAAACTTCTGGATGCACCAGAAATATAATTCTAGGAATTCTTACCTCAGTAAGGAGACCTACACAAAACATATGCCGTTCTCAGCAAAGCAACTGGAATTCCTGGAATGAAAAATTTTACAGGATGAAAATAGATCCCAGAAATCTTTCAGTAAATAATTTAAGTAATGAATAAATTTAAGGAAGCTGAATGGTATGATCTGCAAACAGAAAGGGCTGGAAAAAAATCAGATATGTATGAGATTCCTTGCATGCAGTTGTAAAACACAATGCTACAATCATATCCATTTCTGTTTGTACACTGGAGCTTGTAAGAATGGCAGAAAGCAGTTTCAGATGCTTATCCTGTGTCTGAGACAGTGCAGAATAATAAGTGTTTCCTGTACAAGTGGAGACATCTTGTGCATGTCTGTTGTCTCATTGCTCTTCTGAGTGTGAAGAGACATGCTAAAAATGCACAGTGGAAATTCTGGCTCTGAGCAGCATAGGCCACAGGAGGAGATAATGAACAAAGATGTTTAACTAACTTTGCTGCTTTTAGAGAGGAGATGAGCCAGGAGGTGATATAGCTGAGATGTTATTTGCTGAGATCCTTGCTGAGCAGCACTTGCTGCTGGCAGTCCTGGGCTGTTTCACATGATATCCTGTGAACTATAACAGAGCTGAAAAGCAGATCAGTGATTCCCTGGGGAAACTCAGTTACCTATTCTCTGGCTAAACATTCCTTGTATTCTCTACCTGAGAATGTGCTTTGGACAGCTTTGGACAGGCTGGATCATGGCTCTGCTCACTCCTCACCCTCTTGATGTGTTGCTCTTCAGACGATGGGAGTAGGAAGGGTGCAATGGAGCTTCTAAGATGTTACTTTGCTTGATGGAGGGGCAATATGGAGCCAGTTCAGCTGTGGTGAGAGCTTATACTCTCTTGCTATGAAAATCAGGTAGGGAACTTGCTCTGAACTTGCTTTGACAAGGAAAAGTTTTACAGTACCTTGTGTTTAATAAAGCAGCTTTTGCTGGAAAAGTAAACCACAGCTTATACTGAGACTAAAGCAAAATCCATTCCATTTTAAGACATTCTTCAATACTGCATGGCCAGAGGCCATTGTGTGCAGTCCTGGTGTCCTCAACATAAAAAAGACATGGAACTGTTGGAACAAGTCCAGAGGAGGCCACGAGGATGATCAGGGGACT
>JBCJKH010029962.1:9297-20571 GCA_039877255.1 Loriculus beryllinus | reverse complement strand
CATTTCCCAATCTGATAATGGAATATGAAAGAATGCTTTGCTCCTGGGTGTGCTACTCTCTTTGGGCTGGTAGGATCTTGCAAGGAGGTGCCAGATGCCTGGTTTTCTGAGCAGCAGGAGTGCAGATGTCACATTAAGGAGGACTCAGTCCTCCTTGCCCTGCAGCTGCAAGAGCTGGATGGCCATGACCTGATTTTGTTCATTTTCAGATGTATTTCAACACGCTTTTTCTTCCCCTCTCCTTTCTGAGAGTTAGGAGTCACTCTGCCTTTGCTATTACGGATCCCCCTCTCCCTTCTTAGGCACGTCTCTCCCAGAGACATCACACGATAAAGCCAACCCCTTTTTCTCATGTAATGCAAACCCCATCTACTCCAGATAGTCAAGATTACCAGCTGACTTTACCTGTGGCTTGTAAGAGTGATAGGTTATAGTTGCTGTTGTGGTTAGCAAAGCAAAAGCCATTTCTCTCTGCTTATATTGAAGGCAGGTGTTCTCTCCACCAGCTCCTTTAAATCTTCCCCAGCCTAGATCTCAGCAGCCACGTCCTGGCCACCCCGAAGTTTGCGGGATCATGCTTTGACTTCCACGGGATAATGATTTTCTTGCCCACGCTCAAATGACACCAACTACCAGTTGCGAAAGGAGAATGGTAAATTCCTTTGTTAGCTGCTCTCTCTCCTGCGAGATTTACTTCCATCAGGGATTTTTATAGGCCAGTGCTGTGTCTTTCCTGACAGGAATGTGTGCTGAAGGAGATTTATTGTTCCTTTCCTAATAGATAGCCGTAATTTGATTTCACAACAGCCACTTTGTGTGCGAGAAAGCGATTCCATTGTGTCATCACACAGCATTGGGAGCATTTGTGGCCGTGGGGGTATTTGAATTAAAGAGAGTAAAGGCTGCACATCTGCTGCCCTCCACCCCTATTCACAGAACAGTGCTAATCCTAAAGAAAAGAGAGCAATTAGCTTGTAAACCCTTCCTGAACCCACTGGAAGATTAGCCATTTTCAATTAAAGCGTTTCAGCTGGAAAGATAATGGGCTAAATTTTCCAGCTTTTAAAGTATACTATTATTGACCATGTGGGTTTATTTCTGTCAATTTACATGCTTTGTAATTAGCTACCCTGGGATAATTAGGACTGCCTTGCACCATACCCTGTTTCCCACTCTTTCCCCTTATAAAGCAAATGGCAAGCTGACTTTGTGGTCCACCTTCTGGCCTGTTGCAACTAGCCCAAATCCACTGTTGTCATTTGGACCCACGTTGGGCATGAGCCCTAAGCTGTACTTTTATGGGTTATTGTAACTCATGAGTAAAAGGGCAAACCTTTACATACTGCTATGAATGTGCTGCGACTGTTCCCAGGGAGCCTGGATGGGAGGAGGGAGGCTGATCCCATCTTGCAAGCCTGCAATAACAAGTAATTTGCAGTTCCTCGGGGAGCTCCGCACACCCTGAAGCCGAAATACTTCTTTCTATATCACTGGTATATAGCACTTGGGGGTTACCTGAAGCTCTGTGTGGCTCTGCTTTAGCCCAGCTTGGGAGGTAAAACTTCACAAGCCGGAGAAGGAGCCAAGTGGGCAGATGGGAATGCCTCACCCCAAAACACACGGCTGAGCGGCTCCATCCGACGGCATCCGCGTGTTCCAGCGCTTCTGAGAGCTGCATTGCTCCTCAGGGTGTCTGGGTAGAGCCGGGAGCCTTCCTGCAGCAGCAAGGAAGCCTGACCTGGTTTCACCCTGTGCTTGATAGCCATCTCTGCTTGCTTGCTGCGATTGTTCCCCCTGTTCCCTGCAGTTACTGCGCGAGCGCAGCACTGGCATCGTTAACATGGGCTGTGCTGCACACCCAGCATGGGGAAGAAGCTGAGGCTGGAGCCAACAGCCAGCTTGTGGCCTCATCCAGTGCTGACTACTGCAGTGTCCCCCCTTGAGCGGGTATCCCTGTCTGCACCACACATGCAGCCTTGCGTCCCCTGCTACCACAAGTTAACATTGTCGGATGTGTTTCAGGGGCCTTGTGGCTTTTTGGTCACTATGTGTGACTGTGAAACCCAGCTGTGCCCATGCTGCTGGTAGTGGCTGGGATACATCTAAGAAAGAGAAAGCAAAAGGCTGATCTTTCAAGGACGTGCTTGGCCATGTAGGCTTAGGTACCTGACATGGAAATTAGCCCTCTGTCCATGGTGTCCTGGGTTTAGCAGTAGCAGTCACTTTTTTCTCTTTCTTAGTAGCTGGTGCAGTGCTGTGGTTTTGACTTTTGGCCTGGGAACGGCACTGATAACACTGGTTTTAGTTACTGCTCAAATGTTTACACTGACCAAGGACTTTGTGAGTCTCATGCTCTGCCAGGGAGAAGGTGAAGCCAGAAGGAAGCAGGGACAGGACACCTGACCCAAACTGACCAAAGAGGTATTCCATACCATAGCACGTAATGCCCAGGATGTAACTGGGAGTTACCTGGAAGGGCTAGCGCACTGCAGGGTTGGACTAGGTATTGGTAGGTGCTCAGTTGGGAGGGGGGGGGGGGTGAGTTATCGGTCGGTGGGTGGTGAGATGCTGTATTCTCTTCCCTTGTTATTTCCTTTATCATTATTATTACTGGTGGTAGCAGCAGTGATTTGTGTTATACCTTAGTTACTAAACTGTTCTTATCTCAACCTGTAGGAGTTACATTCTTTCAGTCCTCCCCATCCCTCCGGCTGCTAGGGGGAAGAAGTGGGGGGAGTGAGAGAGTGGCTTCGTGTTTCTGACTTACCTGCTCAGCTTAAACCATGACAGAATCATAGAAAAATACTGTAAAAATGCTGTGTCAGAGAGGATTATGTGGCTTTGGAAGATGGTATCCCATTAGAATTCCTTTGTTCAAACATCTCAGTGTGTTTCTAAGTTTTACTTGAGCCACAGGGAGGATTTAGAAGTATTGTTTCCTCCATTGAGAGGAGAGTTAACAGTATGTAGTAGCGTGATTATTCCTGTAACAGTGAAACCCCACTGTGTTTTAGCTTCTGACCAGAGGAAAAAAAAATAATTCTTATGTTCTGTGTTGAACGTGACATTACAACTGTGCTATTAACAGTAGATTGCAATTGCAGTTAATATTTATGCCTATGGTGGTATAAGGGCCAGGAAAAGCACCAGCAGAAGGTGCCATCTGTGGGATGTAACTCACTGTTGCAGATTCAAGCCCAGGTGGTCACCAGTATCAGTGCTGAGACATCCTGCCCCTTGTCCGAATCCAATTCCTTTGGGACCATATTTTCTCCCATAACAAGTTTTGCAGTAGATTTCAGATTCATGCGCTGCCACTGTGGTACTGTCCAGAGCTTTCCTGCAAGCCACTGAGAACAAGAGAAAAGAGGCATTTTTATGCATCAGCATTTTCAAATTGGAATTCATAGGGTTCAGAGTAGTGATAGTGTTTATTTGTGCTTATCTTTATAAATACAGGAAAATAAGATATCCTGTAGTCAGTCTGGAACTTCATTGGGCTGTTGCTGAAGTAGTTGTGCATGCACTCAATGTGTTCTTTTGCCACTTTGAAGTTCTACTTGGGCTCACCAAGACAATTTGTCTGGATCTTGTGAAAGTGAAGATGGATTCAAGAGCATCATCCTGACCTCCCAACCTTAAAAAAGGCATAAAGGAGGTTGCAGGGCTGTTGGTTCTGCTGTGCATCTGCATCTTTTGAACTAGTTACTCTGAGTCTTTCTCATCCCAACCCATGCTGGTTTACGTGGCATGCTTCTAAAAGAGGATCTAAGGTCCAGGGTCAAGCAGGACATGTGTTTTTATTTATTTGATGAGTTGTGTAAGGCAAAGCAATGATCCCAAGTTAACTGGTGGGCTCTGCTCTGGTAGTCTTCCTCCAGGAGGGCAAGAATACAATTATAGCTGTTCCAAAACCAGAGACCTCTTCCTAGTCATGTTCTTATAGAGAGGTACTGCTTGGCTTAGCTCACTAGGAACAGTCCGGGAGACTTTTAGCCAGGAGGTGCCATAGGAATGCCCAGCATTTGGAATGAAATACAAGTTACATCCTCTACAACACTGCTTGAAACCAAGCCCTAACTTGGAAAGACCAAAAGCTAAATGAGTGCTAACAGCTGCTTATTTGGGGAGCTCATCAAGCAAGTATCCATATTCCGGGAAACACAAGCTGCACCCAGAGCTAAGTGGCATTGCTGAGATGGGTCTTGCACATGGTTATTCTCCTCTGAAACCTGGTCAGCATTTAGAGGCTGAATCTGTTAGCAGCCCAGGGGGATCTCCTTGCTGCTGGTGGATGAAAAGTGGACAGTAATCAATGGCAAGAAAATAGTAGCTTTGCTCCTCATCTGCCTGGTGTGCAGTGTGTGCTGCAGTGTTCTGGGTACTCAGCATGAGGTAGCTCCTACCCCACTGTGAGAGGATGAAACTTTCACTTCAGAGTGCTTCTAGAAATGTCAGGGTTTGTAGTATGCTTAGAAATTGAAATTTCAACACTTCTTCGGAATTACTGACTGTGTCAATGGTGGTTGATATGGGGGGAGAGGAGAGTAAGCGAAAACTCTCTGTCCACCTCCCTTCTAACCAATGTGTGCCCCACAAAGTGCATTCCAGTCATTCACAGGCTCTTGAGAGCTGGGTAAGTGAAGATGTTTAGCTCTCATAAGCCACAGAAACTGGCGAAATACAGAAGTATTGGCAGCGGTTGAAAGTTCGAGCTCTTGCAGAGCTAGTTGTCTGATTAGTCCCTTTCCCCCCATGCTGATTTTCTCTGTCCTGCTGAGCCTAAATTCACCCTCATCAGGGAATTTAAGCTGATCCTGGAACCTTTGCAGGTTTAACTCTATTACTCTGTGTGTGTGTGTTTGGGGGAGATAATTTGCAAGGACCTTTACAGTTAATAGAAATAAAACAAAGGGATTCTGTAAATGTGTGAACCTGATCTCCTCATGCTACAGTCTCTTCTGCTTTGAGATGGTAATTAGGTTTGCTAAGGGAGTTAGGGAATGATGGAAACTCTAGGAGTAGATAAAGCATTTCTATTTCTGGCACTTTAGGGATACAGTATCAATTCACCACAAGAGATGGAGCAAAAGCCCTTGAAGTGCTACTGTTGAAATAACTTTGAGACCTGTCATCTGCCAATAGACACTGTTGGCAAGCCGGCCCCAAGAAGTTTCAGGTTAATGATGTGAATCCTGCCAAATGTCCATCACAGCTGCGGACTGAGTAAAAGCTGTCAGGGAAACAAGCTAGGCAAACAGCAATCTCGTGTTTGTAGGGAAAAACTGTGGAGTGAAGAGCGTGATTTATAGTTGAGTTTCTCTGGCTCTTACTGGGTTCACAGGTTGGTTGGACTTGTTCATAATTTTGGCCAAATTGAAGTTCTCTGTTGAAAACCACGTGGTGTGGTTTGTGTGTCTGCTCTAATAAAATGTAAAGTATCGAATATATTTGAAATATATTAGAGACAGAAATCTAGCAAAGTCTAGATAGGTTAGGTGTTTCTGTACCTGAGATTAGGCTGGGGAGGATTGTTTCTGAAATCCTAGAACTGGTTAATTGAAAAGCCTATGAACATGATACATGATACTGAGTCATCCAGAGCTGCTGATTAGTGTGTGAATCATGGGGAAAATAAATCCAATTAACATACCTCTCGTACGCCATCTGGGATTAGATGCATCTTTAGCTTCTGACCTTAAACATACTTCTGCTGGGAATCCTTTTTTTAGTATCTATCCTACTTTAATTCAGACTTACGACTACCAGGGGCCAATCAAACAAACTCCCTAAAACCCCCGACCCCCCAAAACCAACCAACAAAAGAAAAACCCACAACAAACCAAACAAAGAGCTGGTAGAGCTAATGGTTGTACGTTGCTTGATCATGAATCACTAGGAAAACATCAGTTATGCTAAGAATGAAACTTAAACTTGTTCCAGTATTAGGAGGGAGAGAAATGTTATTAACTATGCTCTGTGACAACAACTGTTTATATTAGACACTAGAGAGTCTACTCCTTTGTTTCCTGCTGTATCGTTTTCTAGCGTTTAGTAAAGCACAAGCATCAATTAAAGCTTTTCTCACAACTGCCACACTCATGTCCCTCTCCCTGTAGTTTCTCTGATACCCAGTATTAGTTACTATAGTCAGCACATGGAAGCAATAAGAAGTCTCTAGGTTTGATAAAGCTTTTTAACCATTCTGTAAGCACGGGCTGAAGGTTGTCAATTAACTGAAAATTTCTTGAGGAAATTCTTTCTTACTCAGTGTTTTATGCATCACTTGCAGGGTGCTTAGAGAAAGGCAAAGACAGCTTCAGGGTGTCCTTCAGGCTGAGTTCTGCATAGCACTATACCACGCCATCTGGTCATGTTGGATCAGTCTCATGCCTCCAAATAAGAAAGGAGGGTGAAAAACTGGATTCAGTGGCTTCTAAGCTGTCATGTTGGAATTCATACTGCTAAATCTCAAGTACTAAATCTCAAGAATTGCCTGCAAAGTAAACGATTTAACTATCTTTAGTTCTTATTTAGATAATGACTTTAAACTGACAGAGGGGAGATTGAGATTAAGCATTAGGCAGAAGTTCTTCCTTGTGAGGGTGCTGAGGTGCTGGCACAGGGTGCCCAGAGTGGCATGATGGCATTTCAGAAAACTGGCTGCTGCGTTTAAAAAGAGATATAGTAGTTTTCCATCCTTCCATGACTAAAAAGATGGGAAATGGGTTTTACCTTTAGGTTTCTAGAGAGTGCCAGACCAGAATCCATCTGACTGTGCTGCGCTTTGGGGAGGATGACTAACATGTGACTGCCCTCTGCTTTGAACTTCCCCAAAAGCAAGACGCAAAGCTCCACAGAACTTTCTCTGTGTGAAATCCAGTCCGATGCTGGTTGCTTCCACCATCCTGCACGTTGCCCAGGGTGTTTCAACTGCTGTAGGCATCCCATGAGCAAACACATTAAATTGGGGAAACTATGAAACTTCTTTATTGCATGCAGAGTAGCGCAAAAGCAAATGTACTGTCTTTAGTGGGAGCTATGTGAATACTGTGGAGTTAGAAGGGTGTAGCCCAGCTTACTGCAGAGGAAGCATGTCTTGTGGAAACTCCTTCCATTGCACTGGATTTCCTCAGCATGGTACACAGTCTTCTCACAGGCACCGCATTTGGCTCCGCCTCCCCAGTTCGGCATCTTTATATCTGAAGAGTAGCGCAGAAAATCAAATTAGATCATTAAATACATCACCAGAAGTGAATTATATTTAAAGCAACTGTCCTGCGGGATCCTTTTCTGTAAATAAGGGTGGTCCTTAGCTCTGTATATCATGATGGTAAATACGTGAAAGGTGTTTTGGTGTAAAGGTGCTAAGATCACTTAAGCCTCCTCTGGAGAGGTTGATCTAGCATTTATTTTTCAACAAATTGTCATTTTCTTTCAATTCTGCCCTCCCCTGTACCCCAGGGTAGCCTTTCCCCTCTGTTTTTTGCTCTATGTGTGTTGATCTGGTTTGGCGAGGCAATTTTTAGTGGAGGTGGTCAGTCACTTTGAAGCATTACAGGAGTTTAAGCAAACATGTGGACAGTGTTTGGCATTGTTGTCTACAGAACAGCATTCTACTGAGAGTCTCTGCTAAGAGACAGCAGGTAGAGCTATTTATTCCTCCCAAAGCAAGTGCTAGTTCATCCAGTGCCACATGAGCTCCCTCGGTGACACGTACAGAGGTAGTTTTTGGTGTCAGCACGATATCATTTCACAAATTCACACCTGGATAACTCCACCTTGACGTTTCACTGATGTCCAATGTTATTCCAGAGGACACATTAACAGAAACAAGTTCTTTCTTGCTTTCTTGCATGCAAGAGCTGCAAGATCACTGCGCTGCGCAGCCATTATGAACGAGTAACAGTTGGGTTCTTGAGGTGCTTAAGGTTTTTCTTTGCCAATTGTTTTTAAATGTCAGGGCAGTGGTTACTGTTCAGTCCTTGCCATTCCAGTCACTGTTGGAGTGACTTGCCCAAGGTCACACAGGAGGGCACTGTGAGAGCCAGCAGCCCAGCTTGGGTCGCCTGACCTAAGTGAGTGCCCTTCCTGATGACTGCGCTATCAACCTCCCACCTGAAACAACCCTAACCTATGGTTTGCTCTTCTGATTTCTTGTTTGAGTCATCGTTTCTGGAAAGACTGGGACGTCATCTTGTCACCTGCACGTCGCATTATCGGGTTGTTCCAAGCTCCTGGCACAAGCCTTCCTTCTCCTTCTCGGAAAACCAGTCACCTTCTTTTTATAGTTCTTTTGAAGCCTGCTTCTGCTATTTGTGTTTGATTAAATTCACCAGAAGATAGTCTTTACTGAGAGAAGGATTTTGAATGTGAATCAGGCCTGGTACCAGAGAGTTATCTTCTGATGTTGAGAGAGGGGAGTTTATCACAGCAGTGCTGTAACACAGCTAGTATTTTCAGTGGCTTGGATTTTAGACTAACATTTTATGATTTCTGTACACCGGATGCTAATGTCTCGTGTGTATCATCCTCTTGAAGACTTCTGCACCTTATCTTACTAATTTCAGCCTGAAATGAACAAATTCTACATGTTTGCGCTGCAAGCTGGACCTGAAGGTGATACTTTCTGGTATCTAACATTAAAAATTGTGCCATGGTCTCTAAGACACATTATAGACACATTTGCTACCTGCCAGCAAAAGGAAGGTAGCACATGAGCATGTGCACACAGTGAAGCAGTACCACTGAAGACATACATAGATACACACCCATGTTTTACAATCAGTGTTTGAGAGCAGTGGGGATACCGGCATATCCAAACATCTTCACCATGGTTTTAGTATATCCCTAACCCTGTATAATTCTGTTTCACTGTTGTGGCTGTTACCTGTGGTAGGCAGCATACCTGCTGTCCTCGTATGAGATCCAACCTCTTCTCTTTGTAAGGCTAGTTTAGGCTCAGCTGAACAACCTCCCTGGCTCATACAACAACTCCTCTGCTGTCATAGAGCATTCTTCCTGTCCTTCAGGCCCTATCTGCTTTCTTGAGTGGCTGTTCACAAGCCCAGCTGCTCTGACAGCCAGAAAACAGTAATGCATAAAGAAGAAAACTCAGCTTGTCTCTAACTCTGTTTATCTGTAATGCATCAAGTAAGGAGCAAAAATAACCACACACAGGGAACAGAAGGAGTTTTGTTCCTTCTTACTCAGTGAAGGCATGTTACTCAACAGCACTGTTAAAATCTTTTTTTTCCATCTTTTAAACAGGAGATGAAGGAATGGGGAGAAACCTTTCAGGTCGGTAAAGTCTTATTGTCTCATTCCACCATTCTAGCTTTTGTCCTACTTTAAAGTACTTCTGTGCCATTTTTAATGTTTTTAATTAAAGTAATTCAAGTAATGCATTGACTGTTTTAAGAGAAGGGAGATTTAAAAGAGATAAATCACTTTGGTGATGCTTTCTTAAATATTCAAATGAGGGGGTTGTGTTCACAGTGTTCCCTTTCAAACCGCGTTTCCAGTCAGCTCCCTGCCCCGCTGGAGCAGCACCGACAGCTGCCTGGGAGGAGAGCAGGGTCTACATCCAGTCTCTGTCAAACTGCTTCTGCTGGTTTAGCTCCCCTCAAACACACGCCAAGCATCTTAGTCTGCGGCAAAGGGATACTTGTTGGAAAGCAGCTCTAATTACATCATTAACTGAAGGGAAAAAATAACCTCTGGATAAAGGCTGATAGAGCGCGATAGTGAACCTTGTGCTGTTACAGGCTGGGGTTATTGCTCTGAAGACTGCTCCTGGGGCTAATTATGGCAACATGACTGGGCATGCATACACATTTTCCATGTTTTTCTGGCATCACCTGATGGGAAGCTGTAGGAGAAAGAAGTCACAATGACAACATTCCCAGCGTAAGAAGGGCAACGTGTGCTTGGATTAACTGCTGGGTGAGGAGCCAGGCTCCTCATGTCGTTGCTGTGCTCATCTATCCAAACACTGAACTGCAGGGGCCATCCCTGGGGATGCTGCCTGTGCAGCAAGCAGCGTTACTACCGGCAAGTAAATTCCATAGAGGATGTGGCACTCACAGATTTCTACTCATCTAAATGGTAATGGTGGATAATGTGCAAATAGAATTCCATTTCCTGTTTGTCATAAGAAAAAATACATCCAAAGTCTTGATTTCATTTAATTTCATGGGGTGTCACTGTGTAAATCTCCTTGAAATTCCCTGACCATTGTTGTCTTAATCTGGTTAACTTGCAGTCATTGCTAACCACATGGTACCTAGTGAGGAGCAGAGTGGACCCATTCTAAATGTATCAAGCGTATGACAGGGAAACTTGTGTGTGTCAGTACGGCAACGTTTGCAGGCACTTGCAGTACTGTTAAGCTGGAAGAGTGTTTTGGGTTTGCTCTAATAATACTCAGCAGCTTGTATCATTCCCCTTCAAAATGCAGCTGCTGCTGGAGCAGAATTTACACATAGTGGATGTGCAGCCAAGGGCACGTGTTCCTCATTACTTAGGGCTTGTAACACTGCTCTACAGGCCAGCCTCAGAACAAGGGAGCCTTTGAAATGCTTCTGTGCTCCTGCACAGGCGTGAAGAAAAGTGGGCTGTGAGTCGTAGCATACAGATCTGGGTGTCACTGAACTGTCAGAGTGTCTCTAATTGGAGTGCTATTGGTAAGAATATATTTAGATCCATTGACCTAAGTGGGAAGTGGATGCCTGCTGTAGTTGTCTAGATGAGTAAAAGGCAGCCAGCGCCAGTGCTAGGCAGTGTGGTACAGGTGAAAAAGATGCTAAAAGTAATTCTGGTGTTTCCTTGCCAAGCATGAGGTTTTCCCCTTCAAAACACCTACGTGTACGATAGTCTAGAGCTCAGGTTGTATCTGAATGGACTGCAGAAGTCCTGTATGATGTGGGTGGGAGGATTAGCTCAGGGGGCCACATGTGCTACAGAATGGCTTTGAAAGGATAAACAGAATGGGAAATGTTGGCTCTTGACCACTGGTACAAATGGTGGTAAAAGTGCTGGATCAAGACCAATGGCCTGGCATCTCTCTCTGCCTTAGTCCCAGCTAGCTGCTCAGTGTAGACTCGGTTAGAATCACAAAATCACAGACTGGTTTGTGTTGGAGGGGACCTTAAAGCTCATCCAGTTCCAACCCCCTGCCATGCCATGGGCAGGGGCACCTTTCACTGGAGCAGCTTGCTCCAAGCCCCTGTGTCCAACCTGGCCTTGAACACTGCCAGGGATGGGGCAGCCACA
>JBCJKH010029961.1:0-16323 GCA_039877255.1 Loriculus beryllinus | reverse complement strand
CATCATTCATAGGAGGCAATAGGAAGAATGTTAAAATGTTAAATTGTGATGATTTAAAGTAACAGTTTTATGTGATAACCTTATGTTATTCAGAAACTACTTGAAATATCATCATGATATTATAGTGCCACTACGCATAATCCAGAAACTATTCACCATATTTCTCCCTACATTTTTCTTGCAATTTGGTAGGCACGTTGGCTAGAGTTGACTGAACAGATTTGCACCAGGTGAAGTCTTTTTCCTCTAGACTCACCTTGTTTGCTTCCAGCCCTTGATGAACCTTTTCCTTTAAGACACTTTGGAAAGCAGCAGGAATCTCCTGCAAGAATTGAGGGTTCACAGTACATCTACACAGATAAGCCTGTATTTCTGTTTTTTCTTTGTGGTCCCCAGGCTTTAAAGCTGATCATCAGCTAACTTCTAGGTACCGTGATTCAAGCTGCAGCTCCTGAGTGGCTGTGGTTGGCACCTCACTATTTACCTCTCCATCATTTTCTGTGTGCTGTACATTCTCCACTCCACTCTGGACCCGAAATTTGGATCTCAGTTTCCCAGACACCAGGGAGTGTCTTGCCGCTTACCAAATAGGTCGGTAATGCTTCTTTATCTGATTCAGTGCCACTTGCTATTCAGATGAGGTTGAAATGTCCTAGAAAGAAAACAGCCTGTCTCAGTCCAGGACAGCCAGTTACCAGGTGCCTGGGGCACTCAGCTGTGAAGTAACATCTTGCTCTGACTGAAATGAATATGTTGATTATTCTGAAATCCTCTCACATCGCATCACTTGTGCAATTTCATGAGAAAGTTCACATCTGAGAAGCCCTTGGGGAAAGAAATACACAAGTGCCTGAGCCCTGCTCCGTCCGTTGGCATCTCATTTCTTATCTATTCCCTATGGTACCCTTTTCTAGAAATCTAATTCTCCGCTCAGGTTCTTGAGGAAACCTGTCTTTAGCAAAGACATCCAACAAGTCAGATTCTATGATGCTGATTCCAAATACGTTTTTACAAATGTTGCTGTTAAGCTTTTTTACCTTCTCTCTATGCTCTCATTGTGAAAAGGGAGTGGTTTTAAGAAAATGTGGTTTCAAGAAAAACCCTCTCTGAATTGCAAGTTAAACTATTAAAAAATACAACTAAAATAAAGCTTGACACATTGTGTCTGGCAAAAAAAATCCTTAACTGCATCGTAATTTGATCAGAAACAGGTTATAGATTTTGAATATTGCCTAAAGAAAGACACTGTTACTTGTGGCTTCTGGGAAATGCCATATCCTGGAGTCTGGTCTTAGACTCCCTTTGAACATTTGTTAGGGAAAATCTGTAAAATTGATTAATTTATTAAGTATAATAATAGCAGTAATATACTGTAGTGAAGGTTATTTTGCATATCTTTAAAACATTTGCAGAAGGCTCAACATTTGGTGTCTTAATAAGGATATAGTTTCACAGTAAGAATTAGCAATTTTGTGGTGTCTGCTATAGTAACTGCTATAGCAGTAAGGGTCTTCTTACCATGTTTTCAATGCAAGTGGTAGCGTGTAGAGCCACTACCTTGTTGGGGTTAGTCTCAGGGTGTTGGCTGAATACCTTAGAGTTCAGCTGTGACAAGTGGACAAGCAATGCGACAGTCTCCATGCTAATGTGTCTGCAGGAATCTGCACAGGGGAAACAGGGCACTGGTGAGCGTAACAGAATAAATCAAAGCGCGAAAGCAGCTGCAGTCAAATATCATACTCAAGCAGCCAGCGACTTGGCATGCTCTTTGGAAATAGGTTGAGTTACCTGTCAATGTGGCGTTATCTCTCTGTTGCTAGAAAATAATGTCATCTGAGGATAAAACCTAAGGAGCGCAGATGGTTGTTATACAGACTTGATCCTCTAAACTCTTATCATAGCAGATTATTCCATTGATATAAATGGGACCAATCCTATAAAAAAGATCTTGGTTATATTCTTTAATTCTTTTATTATTGAGATGATCTATTACGTACAGTTTCTTTGCTTTCTGTATGGGTGTATATCTGTTAATCTTTAACAAAATAACATTGTTTGGTGGACAAGCTGTGTCATAGCCTAACAGTCACTGGGATCAAAATCATTGTTTCAGACTGTAGGATATAAATTCTCACTTGGAAACATTATCTCTGCATATCCTAAACAAAAAGATATAGACTCTGATTTGATATTGGTATTTACTTTGCTTGAGAACCTCTGGCCTGGAGGCATTGAAGGCATTGAAGACTTGTGGCTGTAGAGCAAGAATAATTTAAACAAGAGTAAAACAAGGAAAATGGATTGAAATTTAGAATCGAGTCTCATTTGGTTTTACCTATTCCAAATTAATTTATGTACGTTTATGATGCAAATCTCTTAGCATATTCATTGTTTGAATGTAAATCAATTTTCATAATTGCTATCTGTGTTTTCAGGCAGGCCTCCATGCTCTGTGAAACTTTCATGAGCAGAAGAGCTATAGAGTTCATGCAGTTTCCCTTACCCCATGCACTGTCTAGGAAAAGTCCCACTGGCTTCAGAAACACAGAAACCAAAATAAGAGTAAGCTGCCTTCAGATGGAAACCTTGCAAACACGAAGCTGACTCAGTTGCTTAACTTGATAATGTAGCTCGCTATGTCACTGCACAGTTTTGTAAGGCAGCTTTATGGAAATTTGCTAGAAAGCACTTCCCTTCTCTTCTTTCTGTCTGTTTCACTGCTAGTTTAGAAATGAAGCCAAACTCTTGGAAGCCCATTTTATCTAAGCAAGGATTAAGATAAAATACTGAATCCCTCCCCTCCTTCAGTTTTGAGGAAAATCTTATAATTCTTACAGTTCTTTGCACATAAGCCTTGCAGTTCAGCATTTTTGACCATCATTTACAGTCTACTAAACATTTTTATTTTGAAGATACCTTTTCCCCAGGAAAACCTGCAATGTTGGATTTGAAACTGTCCCCTGCATGAGGGTTTGAGGCCCTGGGATACAGACCCAGCTTTAATGATTACTTGCTGCTGTCACCAGTGGACCAAGCAGCAGCAGGCTGGTTGCACAGAACTGTCCCATGATTTCTGAAAACTGGGTTCCCTCTAATTAAACACACATTAGGAATTCTCTGAAAGGGAAAAAGAAAAACCAAAACCCATAGTATTTCTAATTTTTACTATAGCTGTCACTGACACACCATAGATTCAGTTAGCTGAGACATTTGTTATGAATAACGTTTCATTTTAATTCTGGCATTATTAACTGAGTAACTAGCAGTATTTTGTCATTATTTTACCAGACATGGATTGCAATGAATCTGTCTGGAATGTTTCTGGGCCATATTTTCTTTAATAATAGAACCAACATGGTGACCTGCAAATATTTGTTTACTTTAATTCTATTTACTGCAGCAATCTCCTCTGGTAGGAACATGTTTCTTCATTAAAGGCTGGAAAAGAATATTGGTGTTAGTCCTAGGTTCTTAAATACAAAACCCATAAGGAATAAAGATGGAACCATTTTCAGAAATGACAGGCCAGCCCGGGACTTTTCCTGCAAAACAGTATAAGCAGACTGTACTTCTGCCCATGTAGAAAATGGGCTATCCATTTGTCTTTATATTTCTTTTTTTCCCCACAGAAACATCTTTGCCTCTGGTATAATGGAGCACTGGCCTGTATCTAAAGAAACCAATCCACAAAACCTGTTTGGAGCCGATTTTCTGGAGTTCCATCTAAATGTCAGGATGTGTTCATGGAACTCAGTTACTTGTCTGCTGACGGAGAGGTATGTGTGTCTAAATGGACAGCCTTTAACACCATAAATTTTAATACAGCAGTGACAATGAAGCACAGTGCAAGCAAATGCTGACATTTACTTCTGAAGCTGTAATTTAATTCAGTCATAAATGAGCTTGGTTCAAATATTAATTTGAAGTTGTTTCTATTCCTCATCTGCTGGCTAAAGCTTGCAAACAATAGGGTAAAGGTCTTGCTATACTGCCACAAATAAGTAAACAATCTTTTTTGCCAAGTGTAAACTCAAAGTCTCGGAATAAATTTTGACTAATTCATCTTGCATATGGATACTTGGAAACTACAGATGCTACATAACAATCTCTTATCTACAAATATTTCCCAAGGGAAAAGAGAACCTCAATTTATAAACCTAGTTTAAAATAAATCATTGCCATGGACTGCAGTTAGCCCACACTAGAGAAACACTGTGGACAGGGTGAAGTGTGGGCAGTCTGGCTCAGCATTAGGAGCACAATCCCCACGTAAGGGCAAAGCAAGGTGAGTTCAGAAGTTGGGAAGAGAACTTGAACAGAGTATGGGGGAGAATAAAAGCCTCAATTCACCAGAAAGCAACTGCAGCAGCTTACCTAAATATACCTGCTGTTCTCTGAAGAGATTGCAGGCTCATCTGCACCGTGACCAGCTAAGCCAAACTGTCCAGTTAGAGCTAAGAAGGAGCTGAAGAACTGGATTCAAGCTTGGATGGAAGGTGACATGTAGACTTAAGAATGAAGTTGTTTACTTCCCTTTTTTTCCCTTACTGTGCCTCACATAGTGGCACAGCAATAGGAGCAGGGTGGCATGTAGGTCCTAGTTCTGGCTCTCTAACTGTGAGTAATAATGCATGATAGCCTGATTCTTTTCCTTTCACTCCAGATCTCCTTTCTGTGCTGTTATCATTACCTGTTATCTCTAGACATGGAGATAATTCATCTTTGCAGTTTTCTTTACCACATCTCAATGAAAGTTGCTTCTCTTTCTTATTGCTATCACTTTTGAACACCACCATCACTGGACACCTCAGCATCACTGGACAATTCCCTAGTCTATTTAATCTGGCCCCTATTTCACATAATTTCTTCACAACTCTTTCTCTACCTTTCCTTTCTTCCTCACTTCAGTTTTGTTGACTCTTTGCTTCCACCTGTTCTCTGTGGCTCTTTCCTTCTTCCGTTACTGTGTACATACCACTAATCGTTAGCCCACGGATAGAGGGAATATGGGGAAAACAAGGCTGCAAACTGAACTCTCTATTTACATTGGTTTCCAACTCATTCTGTGGACAGGCATATGGTGTTTATCTAAACTGTCCAACGCATTAGTTGGAGGGAAGTAGCACCCAAAGAACTATTACATTTTACCTGTCAGATGCCACCATATTTATTGATATGAAAACTTCCTCCCTTCATATCAGCCACTGAAACCTCCCTCTGTGAAGTTTTCTTGAATTTAGCCACTGCTATATTAAAATACTTTGTTAAACTCACTAAGTTTCACTGTGGCTAGAGTCAATATCCTCTAGTCAGGAAAAGTTATCACTAAGGTCAATAGAATCTTAAAGTAATGACTGATGTGTTTACTGTATGTGGCTAGTTGAAGACATTACATTTTTAGGATTGATTTCAGTGGGCTACATATGCATATGTATGTACATGTGCATGTATGTATATGTAAGTATATACATGTATACATATATGTGTGTGTATACTTTTTTGATTTTGATTTCCGAACCCCGTATTTTGTATCAAATATTCCTAAAACTGATCTAACACTTAAAATCAGTTAATCCAGATACATCAAAATACTACAAAGCAGAGCCAAGGTAAAGTATTAGTTGAATTATTTTTCTAATCCTGAAATAAGTAAAAATGCCAAGCCAAATCTGGAAGGCATTTATAAAAAAGGCAAGAGATATTTGGGGGGGGGGGGGGAATTATTTTCCTTGTTTGTCTTTTAAAAAGAATTGTTTGAATTACATTTCCTACAGTTTTAATCAAATAACCAGAGCAGATGCAAATATGAAGAAAAGGGGTCAAAGACAATTTAAAAACCATCCCTTGGGAGGGCAAAAGCTTTCTGTTTGGTTTTACTTTCACAGAGAGAAATTACATTCAATTCAGTCAAGCACTGCGATTTCAAAAATTTTGTGGTTCTGGCTTACTTCCACAAAAGAGAAAAACTTCAAAGTTAAGGATCAAGCCTCCAACTTTTGGTCACAATATGACATAGTTGGGTAAAATTAAGCGTAGTAACCTGTTGTGATAGACAGTGGGGAGGGAGTGATCTCTGACCCTGGATTTCCTTTCTTTTGCTTATTGAATCATAACAAATCCCAGGCGTAGTTAGATTAATTTCTTTTGCTATTATGATAATATGCCTTAGTTTTTTATTTTGGAACCAAGTAAATTCTAGAATGTCTGCACATGTGTATTGGTAATAAAATATTTTATACCTTTAGGATAGCTATAAACCTGACTCCCCTTTCCTGGTGACATGTTCTGCATTTTTTTACTCCTACAGGGCCTTACAAGCACCCTTTTCATCATATGATCATCATATCGATTGACATGCAATGGCATAGGATGTCGTTCTGCCTCCACTGGGATTGGTATATGAGAAAAAAGCAAGGTTCACACGTGGAAATATCTTTAATAAATCCATTGACAGAGCTTGGGAAATTGGCAATGGTTTGGACTCAGAGCCAGTGACATTTAGTGAAATTTTCTATAGCAAGGCATGTCAATAGATACGCAGAAAAGTCTGGTTGGGAAAAAAACCTGCACATGTTGATACATGTTATAGGTTAAAAATTTTCCATCTCCATCTGTTCCTTAAAGGGAAAATTGGATTTTGTGAGAATTTTTTTTCCCCAAAAAAAGTATCTGCTCTCTGTAGAAAATCAGAGCTATTCATCAGAAAGCAAAACACCTGCAAGCCAAATATTTCTGGCTGAAAGTATTGATTTAGAGTGCTGCTGCTGCACCTCTCAGGAGGATGGCAGTTCGGTGCTTCAATTCCATGCTGTTTGTGAGGAGGCTCAGAACTGCCACATCTTAGTGCCTTACATGGCAGAGCTCAAGCAGGGACAGAAGCTCATGCAGCCAAATGGCTGCAGCACATGACAGCCATGCTGCCTATGAAGCACAATTTGGGTGTGAGCTGATTTCTCCCTCCACTCCTCTTGCAGGGCTAGGGCCTGATTGAGAGCAAGCCAGGGCAATGGGCATCCCAAGGAAGCTTGGGCTGAAGATGAACTCCAGGGTCAGACTAAGCAGGATGCTGATTCTGATACAGCTCCACAGAGAACAATGATGTCTTCAAGCACCCAAAATCTAATGTTTGCATGGCTAAAGTGTTTCTGACTGAGTTTTCAGATGGAACCTTTATTATTTCACCAGTATAGAAAGAAATCTCTTCAGCGTTTCCAATTAAAAACCAAATCAGTAAGCTCAAATAGATCTTGGAAAGTAAGGGGCCTGACTCTGCTCCGTTAAAATCAAAGAGGCATTAACTCAGCAGAAGGTTACCTAGAACTGAAGCTTGGTAATGCATTTTTTCTTTTTGAGCATTTTTTTCAGATTTGTATTTTAGCTTTGGTCAAATTGAGATTTTAAGAAATATTGGCAAAGTAAAAAATAATTAGGAAAACTGTCATTTCTGTTCCACCCAAGCTATTTAGTTCAGCCTCAAAGGAGTGGTTTAATTTTTGGTCTTGTGCTGTTTCACACATTGAAAAGCTTTTTTTTTCTTTTTAAATTTAGGCTAATTTTAAAATGGACAGATAAAAAGCTTTGTTTTGAAAGTTTTGGAAGTGTTTTGGCAATTCTAGAATGAAACATTCCATTTCAAAAATACTAAAATTAAGTGTTTTGACATTTTAATTTGTTTCTCTGCCTTGTTTCACCTGGGACAATTTGCTAAATTCTATTTGAATTCAGGAAGAATCTCACTTGCTCTGAAATTCATTTGTGTGGTATACTTATTATTTGTCAGAAAGCAGTGATTCATTAAGCTCTGCAGCAGTTCAACCTTAAATAATGGGAGAGAATGCTTAATAGGGACTTGATTGTACACAGCTACAATTCTCACTCACCTTATAATTACAACCCTAACACAGAGCACTCAGCTGTGCTAAGCCACTGCAGGAAAGAGGCAGCCTTTACACAACTGGGAGAAGAGGTGGCAGACAGAGCCCAGCACCCTGAGCTGGTGCTGCTGCTTCTTCTCCATCAAACAGGACAGTCTTCCTACTCCTCAAGTGCCCATTTATATCTAGCTTGCACAACTGTTTCCGTAGCCTTTTGCTAAGCTCTGCCTTTCTGCTACTGCCTATATCACTGCACCTGCATTGAAGGAAGAATCTTTGCTGTTCACACCAGTATATGTGGTCATTGCATGTTTTATTGTCTTTCTTTCTTTCCTTTTTCCCCATTAATGAAGATCGGGTTGAGTGTACTCCAACTGGTTTCAATACTTCTAAAAGCCATTCACCTGCATTAGAAGTTAACAGCTGGCATACCAACATTTTTGTCTTTTCTGGCTGGTCAGCTTCACCAGGGCTATTCACAGCTTGCACTCTACTAAGGTCATTGGTATCACTGTTACACATTTCCTGTATTACACGAGGATTGGGTTCCAGTAGTTAACAAGTCAAAAAATATTCCTGGGGGTGGAGAGGAACTAGGTAGATAAGTGTGTCCCACATGTCCGTTTTATTTCTGAAAGTGCTGCCTTCATCTGTATGAGAGATAACTTGGATCAAACAGTTGGTTAACCTGAATCATACAGAACTGCTTTTGGACTGTGCACACAGAATGTCCACCTTGGCCAAAGTATGTTGGGACCTCAACTACTAGCTGTTGTTGAGAGTCTTTATATTCTCTGTGCCAAAATTTGCACTACTGTAATTGGGAATAGCTCCAATAAAATCAGCATCTCCACATTTATTCTCTTGAAATTCAAAGCCAGATTTGACCCACTGTGTGGATAGAGTCCAATTGGAAGATAGGGGCCGGATTCAGCTCTGACTTACAGGAGAGTAGATGAGAATTAACTCCTCTGCAGTTAATCGGGCTCAGTCCTCATGTGTCTCACACTGATATAACTGTTCTGACCTCAATGGAATTGATCCTAATTTATGCCACTGTAACTGAGATTGCAGCCTGCATTGTTTAAATTCTGTTGGGTGCGCCTTCTTCCAGGATGGAAACTATTTGCAAACTATAACAGTCTCTTTCCTAACTTTGAGGCTTGCCATAACTGAAATTTTTGGTGGGGCTAGGGTGTGGAGAAAAGGATATAAAGCCAACTTTGTGCTTAGTGCTACTGTGTGATTTTAAGTCCTGCAGTGTTCTGTTAAATTATCAGTGCCTAATTAGGGAACTAGAATATGCCTATCTTTTTATCCTAATAGAGAAATTGTGTTTCAAGATCACCCAAAAAGAGGGAGATAACTTTAGGAAGTTCAAAATAGAACATGGTGGTTTTGTGCAGGCCTTTTCTCATACATGGGCTTTCCTGCTAATTGATTTCTCTTGCCTTTGCAGCTTCTGTTTTTTCCAGCTGTATATAATATATTTCTGAAGCATATGATGAATCGGATGCTGTGCAGCTGAAATATCACACGTCTCAAATGGCTCACTTAACGTTCTCATACTGAACTGACTGGCTGAGTTGCGGCTTTGACAAGGGGAATAGTTGCTTTTCTCTCAGAACACTGTAAGTCTTAAGTGCAACATAAAGAAGCCTTCACCTAGAAAGATATTATACGTGTATACATGAGTGTGTTTATATATATATACAGACATATATGTGTGTGTATATGTATAGATTTGGAGTAAAAAGCAACTCTGTCTTCTTTTGGTTGCACTGGAAATGTTCAGTTTGTCAAGCTTACTTTTTCCCCTGGTAGCAATGAAATTTGGCCAGGAGTCCCAGAACACTGTAAGGAATCAGGCTGTGACCACATTAAGCATGAATGGCTGGGCAAGGTTATAGCATGTAACACTATGCTGTGGTGACCTCTTACAGAGTTAGAGGGTGGGGAGTGTGAGGCTGGGTCAGATGGATAGCTATAACAAGAGAAGCACAAAGCGAAGTTCAAAGCTGCTTTGCCTGTTTACTCTTTCAGGATGCATTTGGTGAGGATTTTTTATTTTGAAAACTTCAGCTGCAGGGCTTGTAGCCAACCTTCCAGAATCAAACCAGAGCATGCCTTAATTTTACCTGCAAGTACACTCATGGCATATTCCTACTTATTCTACAATGAAATTGAAAAACTTTTCTAAAATCTAATGTACAAAGTGACTGCTTAAAACAGGCTGTCAGAGATGTTCAGCTGCAGTGAAATAAAGCACTGTGTCATACAACCAGTACCAGGAGTAGGTTGGTGGATCTCTCCTGTGATAAGCTCTTAGAGCTGTTCTACTGAGCAGGCATTCTCTTAATGAAGAAAAAAATAGAGATGCCAGGGAGTTGTTTCTACCACCTATTAACTTTATTCCTCAAATCTTCATTTTTCTTCTTGAAATACTAAATTAAATGCAGATAGAAAAAACCCCAAAACTAAAACCAGAGATTTTTGAGGCTGCCTTATTCATTTCTCTTTTAATTTCACTTATTTACTAGCTCCAGTAGCCCAAGAGGTAGCACCATTTCAATGCAGCTCTGAAGGAAATTTGGCTCAATGTTGTAAGGCAGGCTAGGGAAGAGTGTGGTCCTAAAATAGACACAGGGCAGAGTACCTGAATCAGCTTCCAGCATCACACTGAAGCTTTGATTTGTGGGGTGGCATACCTGAACAGCACAGCGAAAACCTTCAAGACAACCAGAACTAGGGCTGCAAAAGATCTGCAGTGTAACACCCTTTTACAGCAGCAAATATGTTCTACTGAAGATCATGCACCAGGTTTGCTCGGGTCTAAGACTGCACACCTTTGTGTGGAATCACTTGTGAGTGATCTTTCTGTGAGAAGCAGGCAATCCAACTTTCTCACACCTCAGTTGGGATGTATTTCAATTTTTGTTGAAAAGATTCCTGAATCCAATAGAAAAATAACTTGGTATTTACAAGTTCTGGCTCATGCATCATGGATAAGGCCTAAGAATAATTAGGATTTGGGTATCTAAAAGGTCAGTACTACAGCCTTGCTTAATAATATAATCCAGACCTGTATGCTGGGCATAGGTATCAGATCAGTGGCAACAGCGCGCTGACTAGGTAAGTGCCTCAATTCAGTGTACTTGTTAGGGAGCTGTGTATTGTCTCAACAGAAATGCCACCTCTTCCTAGGGTGCAGAGTAGCAGAGGATTAGTGAAAGCCAGTTCTTGCAAGAACTTCTAGATTAGCAGGGGTTTGGAGCACGTTCTGCATCCTAGAAAGCTGAAGATGCTGAGGTCATTTAAGGACTGCCCCAGCACAGGCCCTGCTGCATCGGTTTCATTTCCAATTGACATTCATCCAGCCTGTTCTTAAAACCTCTGTGAAAGAACACCTCCATAGCTCCCCAAAAAGGAAGCTGTGTCTGAGCTGCTTTTTAGCATCAGAAAACTTCTCCTAATGTCCAGTATTAGCCTTTCCTGCTGCCTGTTATGTTGATCTCACTTGTCTTCCTTATCTGCTAAGCACATTTCATGATTTTCACACCAGCCTTTCCTCTGTGTACACTCCATTATCCCAGCCACCTCTTCTGTACAATTCTTCTCCAGTTATTAACTCCAAGTTGTAGTTTCTAGATTTTTATTTCCTCTCAGAGCTATTATCTAATAGCACTGTCTTCTGTCACTTAACTTTCTGGAAGTCGTCTGTTCATTTCTGGACCTGATACTTCAGCTTAAGCTTTACCAGTGCCCGGTACCTTGTCATATGGCTGATTTATGGCTCTTTCAGTCCCTCTGGTAGGACTGCTCTCACCAGGGATGCCAATGTCTGCTTTCAACAGTTAATTAAAAGCAAAGAGGATGAACTGATGCTAAGAGAAGCCAGAAATTCAGCTGGCTTAAATTGATGCAATGTTTTAATGTCCATAAACAATACTGACTTACATTATCTGAGCACGGTGAACCTACCAGGTTTACAAATGCCTTAGCATTAGAACATCCAAGCCTCCTGATCTGTTTCACTGCAAGTGATGCTTCTGCCAACTGCATCTGTGCCTAAATCTAAACCTGCTTCACTGTTCTGATGGAAATAAACCGCTGGCATATGAATGATTCATGCTTGCATAATTAATACTAAGTGTCTAACTAGAAGCAATTGCTGCATGAAGTATTAAAATCATATTACATCCAAATGCTGCTGTATTTTTTGGTTTATGGATACTAGTGTTTAAAACTCAGTAATCAAAATACTATAATTAATTGCTTCAATTCTCCCTAAATGTACCAGTAGTGCATTATATTCAGCGTTACCAGTTCTGATCAACTCTAAAATAGAAAACCATATTCCACTCATTTGAAGCATCATGAAAGAATCATAAAGTTATCCCAAATTACAATGTAGTTAAGATTTACAAGTTGCATAATTTATTTCACATGTATAACAATTGAATTTTAATTAATGAAACCTGAGTAAATAGTGCTAATTAGCAGTATTTTTGGAAGCAAAAATGTTTCAACAATCATATTTAGATAATATCTTATCTTTTTCTTACCATTCTTTGATGGATTGTTATTCCGTTCCCATATTTTCAGATTTTCTGATCTTCTTTTAGGCTGTACTTGACTGTGGGGGAAGAGAATGAGGGTTATTTATAGCAGAAAATCTTTAGTTGATACATCATAGTATTCCATTTTAAATTGTTCCTATTTGATCCAGGGTGGTCCTCAGACTTGCTTCTGCATGTTTTTATCTACATCTTAGTCATATATTCATTTCATTTGTTGTGCAGCAGAAAAAGCATGTTATATTCATAGAATTGCAAGATGAACAGTTGTAAAGACTGATTTCCTCAGCCTCGTTTATGACAGTGTAACTTAGCTGCAGGCTCAGCTGAAGCCTTTCAAACTAAAACAGATCAAGGAATAATTATTACAGTATGCCACAATCAGAACAGCATAATCAGTCAACACTCTTTTCTGTTACTATTACTGAACATTTATATAGCAATAGCATCAAGAAATAGAGCTCTGTTGTTTTAATGATTATACTGTCTTGTTTAGGTCTATTGGTAAACCCTCTAGCTTGGTATGGTGATGAGAAAAGACAACCTGGATAGGTAATTATTCACAATGGAGATTAATGGGTTTAAAATTTAATCCCTATCTGAAAGCTGACAGGGCAGATCATTCCATGTCATCAAAACAAACCAATATGAAACTGAATTGATTACTGTAACTACTACTTAGTCTCTCCAACTGCTATCCTACCCAAAGTCCTTCAATAGAAGGACTCTTCTGAACACTGTTACTACACTCATTTGCACTGGCTTTGTTAATAATACATTACACAAGAACACAATACTGCTGATGTCTTTCAATGAGGATTTACTCACTGTCATGTAACTTCTGAAGGTTACACGTCACTGCAGTAAGTGGTCTGAGGAAAACCTTGAAAAATGGCTATTTTTTTTCTTTTTAATTTTTTGTTGTTGAAAGAGATGTTTATGTTTAAATGGAAACAGCTCACAGGATTGGGCTATAAGAGCAGCAGCTCAGGACTTTGCATTATGTTACATTGACATCTTAGCAAATGAGAGACTGACAAATAGTTTTGCCATGGAAGCATAAACTATACAGAATATTGTGGAATGCAGACAACATAAGGAGGCATCCTCCAGTCTCCGAGGACTTGCATTTTTGTTATTGCTTACAATATCTTTTATAATTTCAGAGCTAATTCAGTGTTTCATTTGGGAAGTGTTTTTTTCCTTCTCCCTTGAACAAAGCACCCAGCAATACTCTGAGACCAACACCACTTGTGCTTGTCAAGTGAAGTAAATAAAATGCTTACTGCTGTGTTACAGAGGCAAGAAGCTTTCGTAGAGGCTAACCTCAAGGATTGCAAGAGTCATCCTGCAAGAAGAGCTGCATGGTAGGTATTCAAAGAAGTAACTTTTAGGAAGATCCAGGTTAGACTTTAGGTGAAGGTCTCTATGTGTGAAGATGGATACATTTTATCAGGGAATTTGAGAAATGCCCCTCACGGTCTTAACAAAAAAAATAAAAAATTAAAAAAATTAATAAACCAAAATCATGTAGATTTGACTTTTCACTGAAGATGTGTCACAAGACCTCTCATAGCCCCTTCCAGTTCTGCTGTTGAGGTCAAGATCTTGAACTGCTGCTGAGTTCCTTAGATTTGGGTGGACTATACAGGGCTGCCTATTGGTACTGATTTCTGTTCACCGCCCTTTGGTAGGATGAGGTTTTAACTACTTTGACAGTCCTGGTACTCAACAATACTCTGTAAATCTTGTGTTCATTAAAATTTCAGACAAAGTAATACTTTTCAAATATACTTAGAGATAGATTATAAAAAATATTAGACATCGCCAAGTTTCAAAGTTGAGCTGTTCTGTAATGATGTGTTTAAAAAGAACGTGAGGCACCTGTTTACTATGCAGAGAAAGACTAATTTTTTTCAACTTTCAAACATGAGCAGGGAACAGGAAAATGTTTTTTGTTTAGCTTGTTACAAGAAGTAATTAAATAAGCTTTCCACCAAGATAACAGACATAAAATTCCAATTCCAAAGAGAAAATAAACCTAGAAAGGTATGAATTAGTGAAAATGGACATAAAGGTGAAAGTAGCCTTGTAAGTGTTATACTATAAAACACAGTAACATAATACTATTCTTTGTGTCATATTTTCATACACTAGTAAAGCCTTATTACCTATTTCTGTGGCCCACTTTTTCATAGGTTCTTTAGTATTCTATGGTACAATAAATAGTCATTGGAAACACCTGTAGGACTGGCCTCTCATAAGTCACTCACTGTGGGTTGTTTTCTAAATACTGATTTCTACTATTTTAATGGCACAAAGAATTCTTTGTTTTGACATGGAAATCCCTATCACTCTAAAAAGGAATTACAGTATTCATCCAATCATAAATTGATATTATGAAAGCAGCTCTTTTGCTGATGTGGTAACTTTAGAGTTGCTTGACGTTATTCTGGTAACAATTTGACTAGATATACATTTTGACATCCAGGAAATGGGGACAGTGATGGAAAGTGATGGACTTAGTTTCAAAAGAAGAAAAACTGACTTCAGGAGGACACCTAGGGAATTAATAGGTGGACTGGAAACAAAACCCTTTCCAAGGGTCAAAATTAATAAAGCGGGAGAGGAGGAGGGCGAGAAGAATGAAAAGGCAAACACAAACCATTTTTTTTATTTCTTAAAAAACAAAATATTGATGCTGAGAGGAATTTTTGAGCTCAGTACACACCAGCTAAGAAGTCGTTAGTTTCAACCTGAATAGTTGACATTCAATATTCATATTTCTGTTTCTGCCACAGCTGACAATAACTGTATTGATAATGTAGAGAATCTCATTGTTAAGTATCCTTCATCTTAACATTTTTAGTCTTTTTATTAATTTCCACCATAAGCATGCTTCAGAATACTGTGAACAAAATGGCATCCTCTGGAGAGCTAGCATTTGTAGACATTTTTCTTATTGTGGACTTTTCACTGCAGAAAAGAAGACCTTTTCCCTCAATAGCCTTTGTAAACACTTATGCTTTCATATTTTGGAACTGTGCTTATATATAATTATTCTATATATCCAAGATAAAAGAAATCTGGTTTTGGAATCAGCCAGAGCCATACCCTTTCATATATTTTGTCTATTCCAAACTGAGCATTTGTATGTATCACACATTGGTCATTTGCCTGTCATTGAGTGATAATATCTCATAGGTACAGGACTTTTGACAGAGCTTAAGGCAGAACTGTGTTAAAAAATTAAGTGCCAAGAATTTGGTATCAGCAGAGGCAACAAGCTCCTCGAAGTAAATGGTGACATTTACATATTTTCCACCTGCTGGCATCATGTCTCCCTTTGCCCCAAATCCAGTATTAGACTATTTCTAAAGCCTTTCAGAAAGACTTAAATATACTGATGTTTTTAAGCAATATTTGAAGTTCCTGAGCAGCAGAATTTTGAAGGGACTGTTATGTCTGCTATGTTCCAGTATATCCTAGCCCACTATATTCATAGAATCATAGAATCATAGAATAGTTCGGGTTGGAAAGGACCTTAAGATCATCTAATTTCAACCCCACTGCCATAAGCAGGGACACCCCACACTAAACCATGCCACCCAAGGCTTCGTCCAACCTAGCCTTGAACACTGCCAGGGATGGAGCACTCACAACTGCCCTGGGCAACCCATTCCAGTGCCTCACCACCCTAACAGTAAGGAATTTCTTCCTCATATCCAATCTAAACCTTCTCTGTTTAAGTTTGAACCCGTTACCCCTTGTCCTGTCACTACAGTCCCTAAGGAAGAGTTCCTCCCCAGCACCCCTATAGGCCCCCTTCAGATACTGGAAGGTTGCTATGAGGTCTCCACGCAGCCTCCTCT
>JBCJKH010029960.1:0-15449 GCA_039877255.1 Loriculus beryllinus | reverse complement strand
TAACCGGGGATAAGCCTTCATAGCCCCAGATTTTGCCACTAGACTCAGGAACCTGTGATTGCTGACAGCAAAACTTACACTACAAAGACTGAAACAATGAAGGGATTGAGTTTCAACAAAACTCCCCTTTGAGCAGTAAACATTTCATCAGACAATCTGGCTCCAAATACATTAGTGATTATACAACGTCAGCATCCTCTGGCCCTGAGACCAGTCAGCATGGTCTGGCTTCATCCCTACCATCAAGCTCTCTTTGTCTTCAAAGCAGGTGAACATATGTAAGTAACTCAAAAAACATGACTAGTAATCGTTCTTGATGCCACAAACATCAAGTGCTTTGCACAAAACAAGAATGTGGCAGAAAGTATTGTGATAAAGCACAAAAGTGGTATTCATGGAAATTATAATGAGTTACATCACGTGCACATGAAGACTAGTAAACATGTTGTTAGAAATTAGGCAGAGTATGTATATATTCCTCTGACTACAGAACCCAGTTGGGACACATTCTAAAGAATGCAGGATCTAAGTCAAACTCCTTCAAACCTCCTGGCAGGATGTTTATCAACATTACACACTCATCTTCAGACTGGGGCAAAGTTTCTTACCTTGGAATACACGCGGTCATACTAATCACAGTGTATTTACTGCTGGCTTTGGCCTTTCGGGCCTGTCGTGCTCTGAGGTTTGCCCCAGTCTGCGTACGATTACCAGGCTTTCTACAGAGCAGAAAATGAATGAGACACCCTCTTGCCCTTTTTACCTTCAGGTTAAGTGCAGAAATAAGACAGGTTTTTGTCTTCCACTCTGTACTTGGACTTACATATGTTTGCAATGAACTCTTGGTAAAACAACACAGAGCACTGACGGAACACTTTAACAAGTTCATAAGACCTCATGGCATTCAATGCTACGGTAAAACTACAAAAGTATAAAAACACCAAAAAATAATCCTATGTCCTCTTGGGTTCAGAAACCATCGAAAGAAAAGGAAGAGCCAAGCTAACTGTTACTACGTGCCCTTCATGACCCTACTGAAAATTGAATGTTGCACTGAGTGAACAGAAATGCCGAGCTGGCCCTGGCATACCTTCAAAGGTACACGTTACATCTGCCCATAGGTCAGCCACAGATCTACAATTTCAGTTGTGTCTCAGCTGCATCTCATCAGCTTTGCAAATAAGAACATGAGTGAGACTAATTCTCCTTTCATTCCCTGTGAGCTTCTCACAGCACATCAGCATTCAGCAGGCGAACAGCATGCATCCAGACTGCTTCAGCCAGTAAACAGCATGTGTTTTAGAAGCATGAAATACCAATGTGGCTCTGCTCCTGTGGAAGGCAGGATGGCATGCTGCTGACCACTGTCTGCCTCCTGCACCTATGTATATTCTAATATCTTTCCTTAAAGAAACTTATTTAGGTAAACAGTAAATTATAATTCCTTGAGATTTTTTCTTTCAAATAGACTTCAAAGCATTTTAGATGTATTAATATCACATTATTGATATCTTAATATTGTAAATTTTTACAATAACCCAATAATCTGATCCTGAAACTCTAGGGTTGTCCTCATAATGAATCTTAATAGCTGAGAGGTTTGTTAGGTTAGAATTAGTAGAAATAGGTGGTAGAAAATTTGATTCTGTACTCTCCCTTGCCCATAACATGCAGAACTTTTTAATGCTTTATGTCACACACTTATTATTTTCAATGTCCTTCAAGACAGCATATTAAAGGTTATAAAGTTACGACTGAGGACAGAAGAGAGAAGAGCTACATTATTTTTAACTGAGGAGCATAACTTGCTTAGGGAAAAAAAAAAGAAATTCAAGAATGATCTTTGTCACTCTCCACGTATGCAAGATGATTCAAACTACAGTTTAGTCAAGGGTTGCATTGTAAGATAAATGCTTCCTAGCTGCCATTCTGTGGCTCAGCAGTGACAGCATTCCTTCTTCACTTGGCATAATACAACCCTACTCCTTTCTTTGAAATTGTAGAAATAAAAATGGAAGAGTATTTGTCCTTTAGTTATTGCAGAGATATACATAGAACATACATTCACCTAGATCTAAGTACTGCAGAGGTTTTATTTATGAGGACAGGTACAGAGAAAGGAGAGCGCATGCTTTTTAAAGTCAGTGAGGGGCAACAAAGCATATCCTGTTCCCAGGAAAAGCCAAGGACTGTTCTTTCCACACTGTCCCGAGAGAACAGGCAGAGAAGTTGAGGATAATACCATCTCCATGACATAGCAGTCTGGAGAACTGATCAGTTTTAAAGCACTCAGTAGCCCTAACTCCTCTGTAGCTTTAACCACTTGTCTTTGTAGAGATCTGAAAGATGTAATCATTATTTCAACCTATTCTGGGACTGAGTATTTTCTCTTCCTTCAGTTGGATAGATGGGCTACAGCTAACCCATGGAAGGACTTCCTTACTCCTTACTGTTGGTGTAAGCCCCAGTCACATCTCAGTCCCACAAAAGAGTGATACCCCCTTAGCTACCACTTCCACACACTATTTCCACAAAAGAAAAAAGACAGCTACAGTGTGGGCACTGGCACACTCCAACACAATTAAGTGCAGATGCAGGCAGAGCTGATGCCCTGGAATGTGTTTCTGAAGAGAAGTTCAGCATGGTAAAACAGGCTTATTAGTTTTCCACTTGCAGACTCTTATTTGATGTCTGTATCATAAAAAAATTGAGCAAATTATAAGTATCTTGCCTGGTTACATGAATTAGGTATGTGCAGATGTACTTATATTGAGCAGCAGGAGCAGCAGCATGAAGACAAAGTCAGTGGTGACTCAGTTCTGCCTTCTTTCTTACAAAAGTACTTGTTTCCTAAAATGCCATACTCCAAAAAGATCATAATATCACACAACTCTAGAAATTAAAAATGGTAGAAAAGCTTGTTTAGAGAAAAATCAGAATGTGTTGTCTCAGAACTGGAATTTAAGGTTGTTGCTACCCAAAGCTAAAAAATTGCATAGAAAACCACAATCATCTCCCTCTGCGCTTTAGTGCTTTTTTCACTCAAAAAATACAAACCACCTTCCCTCAAAGAAAGGCATTTCATCAGCAGTGGCTTGCTCTGATTTTAACAGAAAATATGAAAGACACTAGAAGCAGTGAGCCTGTCCTCTTAAATTAACACTTTATCTATGTAAGTCTCTGCTAGACATGCACTCACAGCAGTTACGCACAGAATCTGTGCAATGTTCAATAGTTCTACCCTCTGCCAGTGTCTAATTATAGGATGGGACCAATTGAAAAAAAAAAGCAACAAAATAATATTTTAGAAAAAAATGTGCAGACTTTTATACAATGCTATTTATCTTTTTTTTTTTTTTACAGGGAGTTCTGCACTTACAATAATAAAGCTACCCAAAATAATCAGCAAAGTTGGGGGGTGAGGGAAACTCCACTACAATATTCAGAAACCATTTTTTCTTTTAGGGGTCTATGTATAATAATTTCCAAAATATCCTGCCTGAAAGTAGTTTTCTGAAGTCTACTAGTTTCTACTTAATGTTTCACAGAGCTTTAAGAAGCAGCACATAACAGATATTCATTCCAACTTAACTAGCTGCACTTACATTATACATGGATGCACAAGTACTCCAGCCGCAGGAGAGGTTGTCTCATGCTGATGGATAAAAATGTTCTGCTGCTGTACGGTCATTTCCTTCTCACAGGTCAAAAGCATATGCACTGTCAAAGGTTAGGCAAACGGGGAATGAAGGCAACGAGACCACTGATGTGCCTTCCTGCCCCAGCCCATCTGCTGTGATTCCTTTGTAGAGATGAAAGGATTTAGCTGGGGTTATGTCTATTTGCTGTGCTTGTGGCAAAGAAGGAAAAGAAACCATCAGCATATATACATAAGTCTGAGTGGCTATAACTTTCAGGTGAAAAGTCAATATTCACACAAAATATTCCACCACTGGTACTGGTGTGTTTTCATGCAATCCAACATTACTGGAAGACAAAGGGTATGTACTAACTATGGGTATGTAGTATGCAGTAACCGTGTACTAACCCATAGAAAGAGTACACACAGTATACCTTTCTATAGTTCACTTTACTATTTTGTGTACCAAATAAAAAAAATATCTTTCTATTCCATTCTATCTGACACACTAAAAAAATGCTGTCATGGATAAAAATTATTTGGTATTTAGAATCTTAATTTACCAGCATCAACTCTGCAAAGTATTTCTGTCAATGGACTGATTAAAATGACAGCAGGGCACAATTCCACTTCAATTATATATCATTACTGTACTTCATTGTACTGTGTTTCTTTAAATGGTAAAATAAAAACTTCCTCAATGGATCTCTTAACTCACATGCTCTTTTAAGAAGCACTTGTGAACATTTAGACAACAGGATTTACTCAAGATGTCCCATTAGAACAAGACATCATTCAGGGTCAGTCTTAGCACCTGACTGCTTCCAAGGAAGTCCTAGTAACTTTATCCTCACAACTCTAAACAACGCATCAACTACCAGCTGCCCTGTGGGCTGCTATTATGAAGACTCTTGTTAACCACAGGCCTTGGGAATAGCTTTGATGAAGCTTCACGCTTTCACTTTACAAATTAGCATATGGCAGGAAACATTGGTAGGGATCTTCATAAAAATTAATTAACATATTCAGCCTTTGTATGACCTGACAGATTCAGGAAAGCAGTCTAATAGCTATGGATCTGTTGTTTACTGTAGTTTTTAACCATCTCACTCTCACAGCTAACACTCAATGTTTCCAAACATTATAGTAGTTCATGGTCTCCATCATTATCTCCCTTGTTGTGCTCTGCATATGGACCCAGCTTTACATCTGGACAAATCAGTATGACTCATGGGAGGCCAACAGATTTAAGCTGATTTAAAACACCTGAGAGTCTGTTTCTCTCCACAATATCATTTATCTGTGTCTAGATGAATAGCATCTTCGCTTGTTTCCACCACTATATCCTACTTTCCTAAAAAAAAAAAATCATCCTAAACCCCCTGACTTTCCAGCATAAGGACTACTTCCTCATTTCATTGTAATTCACATGTAACTATTCAAGACCCTGCAGCAGACTGCACTGTGTGTATAGTTGTTCTAAAATTTTATCATTCTGAAGCATATATCCAGTTCTTCCCCAGTGTATAATACCACTGGAAAGATTAAATATTGATTTTCCCATATTACTTTAAATTATTTAGGGAAAAAATGCATTCTTTTGAAATTATGGCTTTCAATATAACATTATAGATTCTATTCATATTTATTGTGTACTTTGTTTTACAGTATGAAAATACCGTGGACACTGAACAGTACAGTTTTAGTACAGACTTTGCATTACAGTTGACCATGTAGTAAGAGGAGTCAGAAAAAATCTGCTAATAAAGTTGCATGACTTTCAACCATGAAATTATGTCATTGTGTTTCTTTTTTTTTTTTAATTGGATTCTACTGCAAGTTAAAAAAACACTGCACTTAAAGAGCCTGAATGCCCTTCCTTACTAATTGAATCTGTATGACATAAGTTACTCAGTGTAGTTCTACAATGGTCCTTGTGTCCTAGTGTGCTTTAGTTTTATCCAAAGAGTATGCTTTGGAATAGAAGGCTACTCTACTCTGCAGACCACCTCCTCAATTTGCCAGTCAGATTTTGGCTGATGCTGACAATGAGAATATCCATTAATGCCATTTATTGTAGAAAATGTATAATGTAGTCAGTCCCACTTCATCATGAGACCATCAAGGAGTGAACAACTATACCAGATGGAAACAATTTTCAGATACCTTTGGCCTGGGATTAGGTTGGAAAGGGTTACCTTGAGGTGAAGAGCTCCTGATCTGACTACCCAGCTCTCAGCAGCACAGTCTTCACACCCACACTCCAGGATAAATTACAGCCTATGTATGCTGCACTGATGGTTTGCATTCCATAGCATCTATTAATATTTGGTAAGTAGGGCATTTATCACAAGAACAATCTAAAATAAAATACTGTCACTAATGCTCTATAAAATAAGGCTTATCAAAGACACAGATACACAATTTAAATCACAACACAGAACTTCAAATAACAAAAACACACCCTCAAAATCCCTCTGAATTCTTACCATAAAACACAGATTTTTCCCCCCAGGTAGTTACAATGACTGGAAAAGGTCCAAAGACACGAAACATCAATAAGCAAGGTGTATATTCTATAAATTCATGCAGGTCATGACCTTTAAGGTATATTATCACTTTAATGATTTTTTTCATCTCCTTTCTTCCAATATTTTATAGGCGTTCTAAATTGCACTACAAAGAATTAAGGGCAAGGTAATGGTGTGTGCTTAAAGTGCCACAAAGAGGAGAGAGGTTGTTAATTTGTAAAATATGGCCATTCCCAAGGCCTCCAGCTTTGAGAAAAATAATAGCTACGGAAATCCTGATGGGAGAACTTTTCAGTTATCTGCTTCATTGGGTGCTCAGAGCCACAAACACATGTGTTTAATACACAGTATTTTGGTCATGGCTTTCACAGTCCTTGCTGCTACAGTTCCTGTGCTTACACAGGACAAGTAAGCATCCATTGCTCTAAAATGAGGAAACCTCTCAGTATAGTGATTAAGTGGTTTCTTATTGGAAGGAGAGGCATGGGTTCCACCTTCCATCTAATGACACCATACAATACTTAATAAAATTCCAGACTTAACTTGAAATGCTTTTTAAGTACATTTAAATAAGCTTTAATTGTGCTTAAACATGATTCTTTGTAAAAATTAGCATCTAATTAAATATTTAAGTATTCAGAAGACAGTACATCCTTTCCAGCTACAAGGTACTGCGCGTTATTCAGTAACATCACCCAACAATATTTTCTCATATATAATTTTATTTTATTTCTGGATCTTTATTTTTGTACATAAGTACACTGCCTTGTTAGGAAAAGCTTCGTTTTTTGTTTTCTTATGGAAAAGAGTTATTTTGGTTTTAAACGAATTTTCCAGTACATGACTTCCAATAAGCATGTCTTTCTTCACTTGCTCCCAGTTTCTTCCACTGTACTTTATGTACCCTGCTAAAGTACTTCAATAAAATAATCACTTCAGAGACTTGTCATATTAATTGCAGCAAAATATCATTCACAAAAGGTACCACTCTATTTCCATTAATTGCAAGGAAAATTTGGGTAATTGTGCTTGTCAGTTCTTAATTCTTAATCCTGCAGTTAAGATGCCTAAAGTTAAGAAAGGTCTACACCTGGCCTTGACAGTTATTTGTAACAGCGTTCACAGTGAACTGTGCTGATGCAGGAAGAGAAGAGCTGTGTTACTTGTTAATGAAACATCCCTGTGATCACTGCTGAATTGGTCCTGGGCAGTGTAACACAACCACTTTGAATGTCAAGAATGGGAATATCCACAAAGCATTTAAACTCTTGGACACTACTCCCAGTACCCCAAGTGCTGCTTTAGGAAAAAGTCTTCAGGATTAAGGCAGGCAAGGGAAATTAAGTTGCTAATAAATGTAAGGAACGGGAAGGAAAGAAGAAAAAGGTTCAATTTATTTTGCTGTGGTTTTTGTTGTTTTTTTGTGGGTTTTTTTTTTTTTGTTTTTGTTTTTTTCATAATTAAAGCTATGTTAGTTACTTTTTAACTTTTTTTTTTCCTTTTAAACTCTGACATGTCTTGAGTTTTTGTTTTGGGTTTTCTTCAGTCAACAGCAGAGTTTTCCATGGAAGCAATTTAGATGTGAAACAGTATATATATGTAAATAATATGTAAGTAAACACGTTCTTAATTTTACATGGCCTGGATACATCAACAAGTATTTTCTGGGTTTTGCTATATACTTTTTCATGAGAATGATTTAAAGAAATTTTTTTACAAATTAACTTCAGATTTCATGGCCGGTGTACTGCAATGATCACAAAAGAGCTTATTCCTGTGTTAAACTTGAACAGTGCACTGCAAAATGTGGCTTAAGTATCTTAACACATCAATACGAATAATAACAAAGAGTAAAGGCACACAACTAGCAGATGGACAGAAAATGTCCTAAGGCTGAGAAACCTTTCACACAACTTTTTTTCCTTCTAAAGGAAAAATCCCTACTCAGAAGCATGGCAACACTTTTTTAAAAGTTGTCGCTGTCTTTTGCTGGTTTGTGGAATCTTTGAAACACAATTTCTATTTCAAATGAACTTTGATCAACTACAGGAGTTTAAAATCATAGCGCCTGTCTATTTAACATTGTCACAACAGTTTAACACCAGGTGCAATATGAGGGAAAGTTACTTTTTTTTACCAGATCAATTCACCAAAAAATTAAGCAGAGAAGAGTTTGCACCAAAAAGGAAGAATTTTGGGCAAAACTGACTAGTTCAGTTAAAATACCTCAAAATAGAAAAAGTTTCTGTCTATTCAATATGCTAATTTGAAATTCAGTTACAGAAAAAACAGGAGATATAGTTACTGAGCTGTAGAAGTGGCCAATGAATACTTATATTCTTCACCCTTTCACTGCTGATTTTGCCGCTAAGGTGAGACAGCAATGCATGGGCTGAACTCAGCCTGGAATATTTTGCAAAAGGGAAGCCAACCTCTCAGTATCCAGTTGGAGCTTTAAAAGATTTATGTCCTCACAGTTTCCAACTTCCACCTCTGTGGGCAAAGCCTCAAAGACATGAGAGTGTAAATCTGAGTTAGGATTATCAAAATTAAAAAACTGTTTCAGTGGAGATGACGGTGCAACCTCTGAGTGACTGAGAAGTGTGAACGTCCTGGACGAGACTGCTCTGAAGCCACCTTCTCCATAAGCACTCTGTGCACTGGCAATCTATGGACATATGACAGTTCATATGGTTTAACATAATAGTTGCTTTTGTTAACTGGAGTTGTTAATAAAAGGAAATAAAGAAACTTCTCTGATCAACTGATGCTAAGTTCTGAGGTCTTTAAAGGGTCATTGAGCCTAGAAGAAGCAAATTTTGCCACACAGCCTAGAGGCCAGGAAGACCTACATTGCTATGGTTATTAACCCAGGAAAGTATAGGCTACCTATTTTTCTTGTGATCTATTCAGAAAGAACCCAGTTTAGGCAGAGAAGACAGAGTTCTGCAGCAACATTAACAGCAGTGTCTATATACTGATATTCGTACCAGTGCCAGATTTTATAGGAGCTAATAAAACTGCCTGTCTTCAGGATTTAATTTGCAAATGACATTAGGTTCAGCAATGACATTTTTCATCTTTATTTTTCTTTTGTCTGTCTTCCCATATGCTACTCTGCTTTCATCTTCAAGCACCCACATTCAAAGTTAGCTTCCATTTCATGGACATAAGTCCATGAATTCCAGTATTCATCCCTTTTAGATGCTGTCTTGCAATAGCTATTACATAGCAATCATCAGGTAAGTAAAAAAGGCCTTATAAAACATCTCACGCCAGTTGATGTATCTGTCATTTTGGACACAGGAGACATCTATGTCAACATTTCAGACATTAGTATTCACAGGTAAATCTGGGACTTCCTACTGAGATTAAGCTTCAGACAAAGTAAAAACAAGGTTTTACAAGAAGCTCCTAAGCCAACAGCTCACACTGCCAAAACAGATAAAGACATAGCAGTTTAGATGGGGCAGAAGGGCAACAGAAGGAACCTTCTTGTGCTTAATATCTTTTTCAGGAAACAATAAAAAAACCAAACATGCCTGTGTCAGCTGCAATGAGTTTCCAGGGCTGCATGAGCACTGGAATATCATCTGTATACTCACACACATGCTTGAATAAGGCTAGAGCTTCCCACTGCAGAGGGAGCATTTTAATCCCAGAAAGCAAGGCTGCCTGTGGTACCCTGAGTGCAGTAATTGACATGACTTTAGGTGAAAGCAAGCCCACAGGAACACCCAATAAATGAGTGCCAAGAGAATGTTAAAATAGAAACTCCTATATAGCTTAAACTCTAGGGAGGTATGGCTGGTAGGAAGAGGTAATATCTTTTATTAAACCAGCTGACATGGTTGAAAAAGCAGGCAAACTTTCAGTCTCAGAGTCCTTTCATCAATCCCTACTGGTCCTCCTATAATTCACAGCTTTTATCATCCACTCACATGAAAATAGTTGAAAAGAACCTTCTTGAATGTCAATGAGGCATTGTTTTTCCTTTTCACCACGTTCAGGCTTGTGTTTTTAACATTGAATGAAAGGAAATTATAAAGTAGAGTAGCACAAAGGGTGTAATAAAAATATACTATAAATGAATTGAAACTTTGAAATTCAAGGTATTTCAGTTTTGCTTTTGAACTGTATCCGTTGAGAGTTGTATTTGAAACATACTGACCCAAAGCACACTGGTTAATAACTTAAAATCAGCACACTGACTTGAGAAATTTTCACAAACATATGTGAGAAATGCATATATGAATTGGGGAATAAAACTAGGGCAAAAAATGACCTCATCATTTTAACAGGTTTTTCACAGGATTTATTGTAAGTCTTGGCAACTTGTGCTGACAAAAACTTGGAGTACCTATGCATAAATATATTCACACATCTATCCCTACTCCAATCAGTATTCAGTACTGCCTGGGAACTGGCTTGTTTTAGTTCACATTTAATCTTTGTTTAGAAACAAAAAGCCCTAGCTGTAACTCAAACCAGAAATAATCTTTCTTTCAAAAATTACCATTTCAGCAAAAAACTGAAATATGAAAAGCTCATTTGCATTTGAAGAAGTAGCTGAGATTTAGTGCTTTTTTTTTTCCCTACATCCGGGAACTTCAATTAAAGTGCATAGAAAAATCAATGATTTTTCTTTTATTAAAAAAAAAAAAGCAGATTAAAGCTTTTGAACTCTTCCGGAGGTTTCTGGATGAGTGCAAAATTTAATTCATTTGATTTATTTTCAAAAACAGACAAGTCACAAAACTGCAAACAATGATGGAGAACTACCTTGAGACAGTTAATGATCAAACATCATCTCAATGTAGACAGCAGACATGAAATCAGAAAGACTTGGACAGGTAGCATTGCTGATGTTCATGGTAATTTTAGGTGCAATGGCGTGCTTCTTATCAATATCCTCAGCCCATAGCTGATTAGCCATTTTCTCATCACATTACTACCACAGCCCTGCTGCATCCTCAACCAAAGACACCTGGAGAATAACCGCATATTACTTTGTGTGACAACTGGCTAAGAGACACAGGCAACAGATTGGTTTAAACAAAAAAGTCATCTGAGAGGTCTGTTTTTCAGGACATGGCCTGTGTATATGTGTGTCGGGGAGATCTGGGCACGTGTGTGGAAAACACAATCAGCGTTTGTGGAAGCAGATAAATTCTTCAGTTTGAATGAAGGTGGACAGACTTACAGAAGAGCTAAGTCTTGAAAAAGATTTTTCAGAACAAGTTTTGGAGAAGTAAGGAAATTGTGTGCAGGAAGAAACAATAAAAAAAGTGAAAACAAACAAACAAACAATAGAAATAAAACAAAATAATTTAGCAGGTTACATCAACTTTCCTTGTTTTGATGGAACACCTAGCCCCATCTGAGATGACAGTGAGCACTGCTGTGCGAACTTTAAAAGAGTTTTGAAAGCTTTTGCTATTCATCCAGCAGCTGGAGGCCAGACTATTTTGATAAGGAAAGCTCAACATAAACGAACTTAAAAAAAGGCAACAACAAAAAACCAACCTTTTAGAGCTTTAAACAGAATATGAAGGGTGCCTTATGACAATTATTCATCTGCAAAATGTAAAGAATTCAGAGCTATCTTCATCTATACGGCTAGAAATCACTGCAACCACCTCAAAAATAATCTTGCCTTACATTTATGTCATAATGGAAACAAAAACTTTCTTGTAATGTTGTTGAAAGTCATTCAAAGAGATATTTAGAATTATCATCCAAATTCGTCTGCAGTTCCAAAGATCTTTCTCTTTAGCCTACTGATAATAAATGTCATGCATCTTTCACATTCATGTCAGAAAGAAAAAGCATCTCCGCAGCAGACTTAACATTCTTTCATCCCTTAAAAATGATAGGCATCCACAGCAGGAGACTACAGGTTCAACGACTGAAACGTTAATCCATCTAGCTTCGAAAAAACTTTTAACACCTGAACAACTCCTTCTTGCAAAGAGCAAAGCCATCCATAGACAACTTTTTATAATGTAATAACCATGTGCCTCTACCAAAGGCAGCTGTACCAGTTTTCAGCATTACTTTGGCAATACAGGTGATTCTGCTTAACAACTGCTGGAAACTGTCATGGTTTAAACCCAGCCACGCAGCTCATTCACTCACTCAACCCCCCTTTCTTGCCCTCCCTTTGCTCACGGAGGGATGGGGAGGAGAATCAAAAGAATGCAACTCCCACGGGTTGAGATAAGAACAGTTTAGTAACTAAGGTACAACACAAATCACTACTGCTACCAACAATACTAATAATGATAAAGGAAATAACAAGGAAGAGAATACAGCACCTCACCACCTACCAACAGATAACGTACGACACCCCACCCGACCAACCACCAACCGATACCTCCTCCAACTCCCCGCCAACCAGCCCTTCTCCATCCTGGGCATGACGTGCTGTGGTATGGAATACCTCTTGCTAGCTTGGGTCAGGTGTCCTGTCCCTGCTCCTCCCGGCCTACCCTCCTCCCTGGCAGAGCAAGAGGCTCACAAAGTCCTTGCTCAGACTGAACACTTAGGCAGTAACTAAAAACATTGCTCTTATCAATTCTGTTCCCAAGCCGAAACTCAAAAACACAGTGCTTGCACCAGCTACCAAGGAGAAAAAATGACTGCTACTGCTAAACCCAGGACAACAAGAGAGTAAAACAGTTTGAGTGGAGACTAGGTAGTGCATAAGGTTTTTATCTATGAGTCCTTTTGACTGAGTATATTTCAGCCAGTGTGGTTTTTCAGAGGAAAAGTTAACATCACAGCAGTCTCATCACCAATTAAAAAATCCAGAAAGATACCACAGTTGTTTATATTAATTCCTATTAATTTTCATCCATAGCAAAAGATTCCACAATTGTACAAACAGATTAAAGGGTGCGGGGGGGGGGGAGGGAGGGAGGAATCATATACATATATTGCATTTTTATTTCATTTCTTTAAAAGAGAATCTCCTTCCATTGATATCAGAAGAAAAACATCTAAAAGTTCTACTTACTCATAAGAAAATGTTTATTAAAACAACTAAAACATTTATGAGTTAAGATAAAAGAGTAGAATTTATTCATCAGTTAGAAATCAAAAAAATTAAATCAAGTTAAAACTATGAGTATTTTCTATATGAAGTATTTTCGCTAGCACTGTTCAAATTAGGCTTTCTAAATTGAAAGCAATAAAATACACACAGCAAAAGCCAACAATATTTTGTTAGTAACTGAACAAACATTTTCTATATTGTGGAAATTAATTTCAAGTGCTTTACATGTAGTACTGGCCCAGTTACCAGCATATAAAACAGGAGTATATCTGCAAATACAAGATTGCAGTCTGCAGAAAAAGTCTAGGCTGCAAAGTGATGTTATTTGCTCTATCACTATGGAAAACTTGGGTTGATTGACTCAATTGGTTTTGAACTTGTCTGGGTTTTATTGCAACTCTCCCACCCCCCACCCCACAAGCTTAAATATGATGATTTTAAAAGGGAAAAGAAAACATATCCTCTGGCTGCTGCTTTAATTTTTAAGGGTTACAATTATATAAAAGCTATACTTCACTTATATACTGACTGAACAGAAAACAAAGTTTGATTTCACCTTGCAATATATCACATTCTGGATCTATCTACTGAGCTCCCACTCAAAAATAAATCAAGAACACAAGGAAAGGATAATTTATGAGTTGTCAAGCAATCACATTTTAACACTTACTTTTGTGAAGATCTGAAAAAAGTCAATTGCAGGTGGCAAGTGAGATACATCCTGGATCTCTGCTTTCAAATACAGTTGCAAGGTATGTGCAAGGTGCCTGAGGCCGTCCTTCATTTCTTCACTTAACTGTTCAATATCTTAAGGGGAAGGGGGAAAAAAAAGTATACCGGATCATAAAAAGAATCTTTCAGCAACATTTTGAGAATGCCCAATGGCAGCCATACAGTCTAGACATTTCCAGGCTCAGAATTAATCCTTACAGAGGGCAATTTTGACAGAGGGTGGACATTTGTCATTTTTTGTGATGGCTACCTATCAACACATATAATAGTTTATCAGGTTACTACTGCCAAATCGTATGAATAGAATGGCGTGTTAAAGATCAAAAGCCAACAGATAAAACAGATGTGTAAGCAGATGTAAGACATTACACACAAAAATTAGTCATCTGAGTTTGTAACATTTAAAATGTGCTTCAATTTTTTTTTTCAGCAGTACCTTTGTCCTTTCAGCAGTGCAGATTTTTTTTACTGTTTTCTCCATAGATGTGTCCAAAACACTTTATGATAGCAGACGAAAAGGGAAAGTAATTTGGAGGCAAAGGTAGTTTCATACACAGCAGCTGATAAACTGAATGGATATAGAAGACTATTAAGCAAATATCACTTTATTAAATACTAAAGCACCATTATTCATGCTTTATGGATAGAAATTCTGAAGCAGAAAGAAGCATAGTGCTTTAGTTTCTAATGAAGTCATCATTCATGCACCAGGTCTGATAAAATGGAAAGCAAAACATGACTGCCCTAGTAAGTTCAGTGCCTGATTACCTGCTTCACATTTCTTTTTCCTGACACTTAGCACAAAATGAATAAGGCCTAAATGAAGGAGGTGAAAAGATTCAAGCATCAGTCTATAACAAAAGGGAAAGAATATTATCATACACTGTGAATCAATTTCATCTCTGCATAATGGTCAATTGTTATTTTATTTTAAACATCTACCCTTAATGGGAAGGGAAATAACCTTTTACTAAGAAAAATTTTTTCCTGTACTTTTGTATCCAAGCTTGTTAGCCTCCTGGAAGGACAAATCAAGATCTGTGTTCCTCTTCGAAGCTAATTCCTAGTCCTCCACTTAAAAAGAGGATGCAATTAAAACAAATGTCACTGAGTCTTTTTGTCTTTTGTATAGAAAAGTATCGTATCTATAAGTACTCTCTTCAAGCAAAGCTGCAAACTTAGATGACTGTAAAACTCAAGCTTAAAAGATTAAAAAAGCCACTATAAATGTACACTTGCACTTCTTATATAATATTCTTTTGAAAATAAAGATGCATTTTCCTTCAAATGCATTTTTCCTCCACATCATGTCATTCATCTTAAACTACCTGACACACACTGCAAATTGTATTACGATAAAGAAAGGAAGACATGAGTTGCTTCCCTATTAGCAAATAAAACACCTCGAGAATGGAGAAGAGGAATCATGTAGGCAGCATGGTATAAAGGGCCACTGCAGCTTAGAACAGATGTGAACAAGAATACCAAA
>JBCJKH010029957.1:0-21237 GCA_039877255.1 Loriculus beryllinus | reverse complement strand
CCGATCTCAACAGGAGCCAGACATACAAGCTGCTTGCAGACCTGCTGGGTGCTTCTTTTCCACACATGTAAGACATGGCAGTAGCCTAGAAATTTAGTAGTCCCCTAAATTTCCTTCCTTTCGTGTGATATTTTTCAGCCTGGAGCCTCATTTTCAGACCCAGTTTGCTGTTATAACCCCACAGGCATCGATAGCTTTACTTCTGACTTTCATTCAGTGAGGCTGCAATCGAGCCTCCTGTTCCTCGGCTTGCTTATGTCTCTTTTATTTGCTCACTTCTGCAGAAATCTTGATGCTCAGGAGCATTTCCCTTCCTTCCGTGCCTTTTGTCCATTACTGCTGTAATTCTTCGTGGTGAGTTGACTTTGAGCTTGTCATGTGGTAACAAATTATTGCATGGGAACAGCTGCAAACAAGTTATGCCTTAAAGAAATGCCTCTTAAAGATGGCTACATGTGGGCATACCAGGTGACACAGCCTCCTTGTTTCTTGATACTCCAGGCATATTTATGTGTGTGTAATGTCTTCAGCAGGGAGTATGCCCCAGCTGGTGGCCAGGACTGAGCCCTGAAGAGCTGCTGTAAGTCACTTGCACACCCCTGGGGGTGCTCAAAGCCTGGGGCTGCCATGTGGAAGGGTTTACCTTCCTCCCCATGTTCCAGCATGAGGGAAAATGTCCCCCATCAGTCAGGCCTCCTGCTGCTGGTGTGAAATGAGGTAAACGTGAGCATCATCCAAACGAGTCCAACAGGCCATGTCAGGCTTCTTAGTGCCTTTCCCAGCTCCTTTTCCTCTGCAGGGAGCAATCCCTCAGATGTGTTTTAGGCACTACATAAAGGGGAAGGGCAGGTATCCTGGCCAGGAGGTAGCAGCACATTGCCAGCAAAGGGCAGTGTGGTTGCTTTGATGCATTCTGCAGTCCATTTCTCTTTTTCTTCTATCCTTTTAGCACAGGTTTTTGGCTGTTCATATTCTGGTCACACAGGAGGAGCTATTTTCTGCAGCAATGCCTTTCTGTGTTGCCTGTGTGACTCTGATTTGTGTTTTTGCTCATCACAGAAAATGCAAAGGAAAAGGTGGCTCTCTGTTCAGGGTGTATATGAATGAACTTGAAGTATGGTGGGTGGTTTTGGTTTGGCAATATTTTTTTCCACAGAAAAGCTTTTCCCTTTGGCTGTGGGGAGTCTATAATCTCTCTACAGCTTGTACTTAGACAAATTCAGGGCCACCAGTGACAGTTATCATCCACCTTCACTCATCTGTTTGCTTGCACCCTCAGAGCATTGCAAGCCCAGGTTCCTGGGCAGTAAGACAGCGGGGAAGCTTTCCCTATAGGGGTGCAATACAAAAGCTGCATTGACAATGCATGTTACAAAGGAAATCACTTGTTATATATCGAGGGCTGTGCCTTTTGCACCTTGTCTTTGGGAGCTGCTGTGAGCTGCCTGATTGAGGGGGGGCTGGAAATTCCATTGTGGTTCCTGTTGGCTGGTGTTCAGTCCTGTGTCTGCAGTGCTTTAGGTGCTTTCAGTCAGTCCTCAGAAAACTGATATTGCTATAAAAAGCACCCAGAGACTTGTAAATTTTGTAGGATACAAAGCACTTTCTACCCCCATTAAAGATGGATATCAAAATGTCTGCTACTTGGTTTGTGCAGGAAGCTTAAGGGATGTGTAAAATGCCATTGCAGAAAACAATCATGTAGTTATTTACTCCTGCATGAGGTAAAGACATGGAAGGCATAAACCCGGGAAGCAATGAAAGGAAGTACCATAATGCAATGTCCTATTGATCTGTGGGATTTGCTGCTGCTTAAGATGATGGTGCTGCAAGTAACATTTCTAGTTGTACTAACTAGAATTAAAATAATTACAGGATGGAAAAACTCTAACACACAAGCTCCTTAGGCTTAAAGCTTTTTACTGCTCACTTGCTAGCTGGCAGGGTGCAGAAGGAAGGCTTTCTGCCATCCATGCATATTACTGCAGTGCCCAGTTACACATGCTATGAATGTTTTATGTCTCACTCTAGAGTTGCTTATAACATCTCCTCAGGAAGGCTGAGTGCCAGACCTTTGGCTGTTAGAAATCGATGGAGTGCTGCTGACTTAGGAGGCAGACTGCCCCTGCCATGGGCTCAGATGGCTCCCTCCCAGCACTGGTATGGGATCTCATGCATGCAATGAAATCAGAAGATGTCCAAGAAACAGGTTAAGAAATGAAGGAAAACTTTGCTGCTTGTAGGGGAAAAAACAGGCTGGCATTTTGGAGAGAGTGAGGAACTGGCACTGGAGACTTGAATAGCACAAGGTGGTGGGGATGGTGCTCTTAACAGCTCCTCTCCTGCCAGAGCCTTTGCCTCTGATGTGGCAGGGTGGCTGCAATGGCTTACAGCTGCCTGGGCTTTTACAGGTGGCACCCATTTGTAAGCTGGGGTGTAATCAGTAGCACTGTAGCACAAAGTAAATCTAATTGTAATTATGGTGTGTTGCAGAGCTGTAGTTGAGAGCATTTCTCTTAATTTCAAGCCCTAGTTAATGCCCTGCTGTAATAGCTATCCCAGCAAACCCAGGTAATGGATATTAGCAGGCTGAGTGAGGGAGCTGGGAGACAGGCAGCAGGCAGGAGACAGCTTGACCTTTCCCTAAGCTATGTTTTTGTGTGTGGTTGAACATCTTAACATCGTGGATGCTGCTACAATAGCTTTCATTGCTTTCTTTTTCAGAGTAGAGAGAGGGTCAGGCTCTTTAGGAGCTGGGGGTGGGCTCCTAGCCTCACCATCTCTGCAGAGCTTCCTGGCTACCCACATCCAGACTGGGTATGGAGATCCCTTGCTGTCTGCTTGCACTCAGGTCAGATAAGTATTTGAGGGCATTTGTGCCAAGGAACAGATAACTGCTTAGATGATTTCTTCCCAGTACGCAGCCAGGGTTTCCACTGCACTTCAGATCAAATATACTTCCTGCTAATGGAAAAGAAAAAAAAAACCCATAATTTAAAATCAAACCCAGAGACTGCAGGAACCAGGGGGTTGATTCTTGGGAAGTTTTGACTACTTCTGAATTGCATTAAAGCTGATTGATGTGGGCTGAGATTGCATAATAATTCATAGGAGAAACCCAGCTCGCAGGAATAGCTGCTTCTTCAGTGATGTGCTGCTTTGACAGGCAGGTCTCAGAGACCGCACAGTGAACATCGACCTTGTGAGGATATCTGTCAGCCCTCTCTGAAGTGACACATAACTTCGGCATGCACAAGAACAAGGCAGCTCACAAAAGACTGATGTGTTTTTTTCCTGCCTCCACCCTGTCCCCCCAAGAGCTCATGTATCCTTGAACCCCTACCAAAGAGAGTCATTAACTGGGTCTGTGGGTCTTCTTCATAACAGCAACTTGTAGGGAGACTAGATAAGAGCTGAGACTCAAGAAATGAGCTTTCATACCAGCAGAGAAGCAGGGCTTTCAATTACCCTTATGACTGACTAGGGAGGAAGCATTGAACTACTGAGTTTTCAGCTGTACATCTAGGAGGGGGGCTTTGTTTCCAACAGCCCAATCATGCATGACGGAAATGTTCCTGTGAGGACCAAGTAGGAGAATTTCCCTTCCAGTTCCTAATATCCCACTATATTGCCATAACACCTTGTCTCCTGTGTTTACCTGTTTTTCTAAAGAGAGCCCCAGAACAAAAGCCTTTGCCCGCTTTGACTGCCTTTCCCTCTCGTGTGATGCTTCAGCACAGCTTTGAATGAGGCTCTGGTACCAGCCCACAGGGATTTTGCAGGCTCTGTAGCGCAGTGTCTGAGTCATACTCTAAAAATAGCCAGGAAAATGTCAGCCCAGCCAAAGTCATTGGCTGATTAACAGTGAAGTTTCATGATTCCAGCTACCTTCAGATACGCTCCTGCTAGGAGCTTAAGAAAAAGAGGAACAATGGAAATCTATGAGTAGAGACTTTAAATATAGATTTAAGAAACTAAAGTTAGTAGAGGTGATAGAGAAAGAGCTTTCCCTATCATCACCACAAGTAACACAGTGATTAGGTAGCAAAGGGCTAGAGGGACTGTCTGGCTGTGGGTGCAGTATGTCCCTTCTAGCAAGAAGAATGAGAAAGAAACTAAAAACTGGACAGGACTGAATCAAATCTTTCGTCATTGGAGGCAATGCAGGACCGTGGCTGTGGTATCCCATGGGAGCAGGAGGTGGTCTGTGGGCAACCAGGGGCCAGGCTCTGGGATACGGTGGAACAGACACGGTGCCCATCCCCAGCCCTGGGAGGTGGCCAGGCACAAGGGGGTGGGAATCCTCCTTGTCTGGAGGAGCTGGGCTTGCTCAAGGGGCAGTTCTGCTTTACTAGAACTGACCCAGTTAAAGTGTCCCTCCAGCACATGTATGCAGCGTCATCATGGTGCCTGTGGGCAAGTGGTTGGTCTCTGAGCTGTGGTTAGACAGGGGAGCTTGGCCAGAAGTGCTGCTGGAGGCAGGGGGGAGCACCCCACTGCCAGAAATGTCTGTCTGCTGCAAGAGCTGAGGGTGTACCTGAAAAACTATCTGGCAACGGCTCATTCAAGAGCCTTGGAAAATAAGTATGAAACTAATCATTTTAAAAGCTAGCACAGTGCCAGTGCAGGGGCTGCAATGCTGCAGCAGCACCTTGTGACAGCCAGGCATACTGAATTGCTTGCAGTCCAAATGTGGTTTAGACAGAGCCCCTTTGGAAAGGAGCAAAAATACCTCATCTGGAGAAACAAAGGAATAAATCAACATTGGGCACTGGTGCCTGACAGCTGTTTCCAGATAGTGAATGCTTTGCTGGCTGAGTTACCTGTTCCTGTATTAATTCTAGAAAACTCTTTGATCCTGGTTGCTGATTTCTTATGCAGAGGTTCAATCAAAGGCTGCTGGCTGTGTGGTCACGGGGAGAAGAGGAGGGATGCTCAGACAAAACCAAGCTATTGGAAATGGTAAGGACAAGGTGGTGGTGCTGACACCCTGTCTAGTAACCAGTCTGCTTTGTGTGCCAGGGAGGGAGCTTGGGCAGTCTCATCACATCCCACTCATCCTCATTACAGTGTCCAGGCTAGTTATACTGGGAGTCAGGATCAACAAAACTATGCATTGGCCCTGCATACAGTCCTTAAGTCATCCTATCCACTATATGAGCTTTTCTACAGCTTATTTTCAGGCAGTGAATGTGTTAAATTACATGAAGAGATGTCTACCTAGGATGAATAGCAAAACAGAATTGCCATTAATGGCAAGGAAGGGAGGGGGAAAGATTTAACCTGATGTTTCTGAGGAGCTTTCCTTCAAAAGAAGAAGGAAGGAGATGTGACTCTCACCCCTCCTCCCCAGACCTCATGATGCTTAATGCAGTGCAGCAGGATGCTCTCTGCAGCCACATGCTGCAAATAGCTTTTCCTCCTCAGAAGTCATCACCTTCTCCCCATGCATCACAGCTCTGGTTGAAACCATGCAAAAGAAACAGTGCTGGGGGGGGGGATTTACCCTGCTAGAGGCCCTGGTGTCTCCACGTCTCTGCATCCAGCCAAATAGATGCTGGTGGGAGAGCTGCTGATACCCCTGGCATCACTCCCAGTGCTTGCCTGTTAAAGATGGGGTCCATGGCATTGCCTGTCTAAGCCAGTGTGTGGGAGAGCTGGGCTGCACCCATTGCAGAGGGGAACACATCTGCCACCCGTGGTGCTGCAGAGGTGTCTTGGCAAGGCCACAACAGCTGGACAGCAAGTGCCAGTCCATCTCGTGGGCTGATGGCTCTGCAGGGACGTCTTCTGCCCTGACCATGAGATCTTCTCGTTCCTCCTCAGCTCACTGTCGCACTCCAGGTCACTGACACATGGAGGAGCTACCACCTTCTCAGCTTGCTGAGCCTCATGGAGGAACCAGCACCATCTCCAACATTGATGCTCAGTTGCTTGGCATGTGAAACAGTGAGGATGTGCAATTTGCTCTCCTGGGCCCCTCCTTTGCCCAGTAAAGGTTTCCATTTCTTGCAAAGGAAGCCTGAGTCCCCTCTAAAAGCACTTCCCTCCTAATGCACCACAAAAAGCTTTGTGTGTGTCCCAGTGACAGGAGGAGGCAGAGCTTGGTTGACCCTGTTCTGGGATTTTAAAGCTGTACCCCTCATTTACAGTGCTGTAGAAAGGTATATTTTCGTAATTCATGGAGCAGCCACCCTTTTCCAGCCCCTATCCAGGGTTAGCTGCTATTGGAGGTTGAAGAGAGGTGAGAGCAGCTATATGCTTCACAAAGAGGATGCAGAGATGGGGCTGGATGGATTGCTTGATGCACATTGAAACTCAGATCTGCTGGAGCAAGGGAAAGGCTGTGGTAGTGACCCGGCTGGTATGTGAACCAATGTCATTATTAAAAAGGGATGGAATGTTTAAATCTTTCACTGGTGCTGCTTACCCCTGAAACGTATGCTATGAAAAAGGAAATATTTCTGCCATGGGACTTGTAAATCTGCATTCAGGCATTTTCAGTGATACCACCAGTTTTTATGAAAGCAATCAATGAGAAGAAAACACTATAAAAATGTAGATGGGCCAGACAGCCTGTGGCCTTCATTACTTAAAACTTGTCTGTGTACATGTCTGTGTGAGCCCATCCTCCCTCTCAAGAGTTTGCTTCACTTTTCTGGTTTTTTCCTTTCTTAGGGGAGAAAAAACCAATTTAGTCTGGACAAAACACACACGACTTTCCAGCCTCTGAAAAGCTCCGTCTGTTCTTGCCCTGAGAGCAATTACACTTCATCTTTTCAAAGCAAACCACAAATAAAGTATGTCATGAAGCTGTACAGAGAATGAAAAGCATTCCTGGCTGCTTCTCTCCAATACCAACAAATTGATTCCTGAGGTTTTCCATTATATATATACAGACACACACATGCGTTTTGAAATGTTAGGACTGTAACTTTAATGATTATTTTATGTAAAATTGATTCAGTCCCTTTCTGAAGTTGTTGGGTCAGATTACCTTCAATACTTTTCAACCCAAAGTTGTCTGGCTAACTTCCTTGATTTTCCATAACTGGTTTTCATGGCCATAGAAGTCTCACTTCTGCGCATAGGTGTAAGATGTCAGAAAAACTGAGATATACAATAGTTATTTCTCTTAAATGACTTGTAAAATTTTGGGGATCAAATGCTCAAGCCTCCATCCCACACCACAAAACTGATACACGCAATGACACAGACTTCAGTCTTTGTGGAAGACATCTGTGCTTCCATAGGGAGGAAAGAAAGTACAATATTTTAGAGTCATCATTTTCAACCCTGATTTTCTGTCGCTTGCAGTTGTTGATTTGTAAAGAGCTATGTGCTGTGGACTTTGAGATAGTTGCTGCACATGAATGCTGCTGAATGGGAAAGAGAGGTGTTGTCCCCTTCCCTGCCCATCCAAGCAGAAGGCTCATTACACCGGCTGAGATATAAGCAGCACCACCATCATCTTGGAGGACCAGAGTCACAGACAAAGGTAAAGATGCTTTAGAAACAAAACTGATTGTAGGGGTTGTACATTAGTCATGTTTGAGTTTATTTATTATCATCCTCTTGGTTTTATTTTAAAACATACATCTGAGTGATGCCTACTTTTTTATCACAGGGGACTAGACTGAGCAAGCCACTCGAGTCCTAGCAACTGAGAGTGCAGAGGCTGACCTCCCATTGAGCAAGTGTGCGATGAGCAGGCTGCTGTGGTGTGCCGGCCATCCCACAGGCACCAGGAGTCATCATCAGTGTGCAGCATTGGCACCATCTGCTCTTTCGCTTCCAGTGCATAGAAGGTGGGGACAGGAGCTCCTGTAGGTTATCCACTGCTTCTAGCTAAAGAATTGCTTAAGCTCTCTTATGGGGGGGGAGGGGGAATCCCCAGTTGATCAGGTATTTCACTGGTGTGTGGCAGCTTCTGGAAGGGGATGATACCAAAGTCACTAGCATGGGTTTACAAAGCTTTTAATAATGCATACGTGTACAATCTACATAATAATGCATAAGAAATTAATTCTGCAGAGAAACTAATGGAGTTTATCAGTGGGGGGCCTTTAAAATAGTATAAAGAGTTACTTCAAGAGTTTCCAAGTCATTAAAACGTTCACTTGTTAAAGGGTTGTGGGCCGTTGTGAATAGATGTTAATATTTTGCACCTAAACTTGTTTCAGCCTCAGAATTGGCTTAAGATAGATTGAGTTGCTTAGAAAGGAGTTTCATCTTTTAGTATGTTGGTACATTTATGGACTGCTCTGTATAATTCATAACTGATATTTTATGGGATAGTTTTTCCAAAGATGATGTTATATTTTCAAAAATACACTTAAGTACCCAGCAAAGCTAAAGACTAAGTAATGTCTCTGGTGCTCTACCTGTTGTGAAATGATTTCATACTTAGTCATACCTAGAAAAAATAACGAAAGTGGTGAAAGTGGTTTCCCGTTGTGGTTACGTGTCACTAACAATGCTGCATCTGGGACGTTGCAAAGAAAAAAGAAAGAAAGAAGAGCACTCTTTTTTTGTGCTTTAATGGAGCATCTAATGCTTACTTTAACATGCATTTCTTGACAAATGATTTTGAAAGATTGTTTCAATACATCCTTTTTTTTTCCTTCTTTACATGACAAGATGGAGATTTCAAGAGTAATTAATTTCACCCAGGGTGTGCACACTGATATACTTACAAACTGTGAGATAATCACTTTTCTCCATGAGTCTGTTGAGATTGATGGTGGGAGAACTTACTTAGGTACTGGCATATTTTATTCCTGTCCTTTTTCACCATTATTCTCATCTTTCATTTATTCTGTCTTCTTTGGTCTGTTAACTTTTCTCCTCTTCTTTTTCCAGCAGTACCTTTCTTTTTTTTCCTTCCTGATACCCTTTCTGCACTAGTTCCTTTAATCCTTTGTTCTTCTGGTGCCTCATCGCCAAGCTCAGTCATATTGAAGACCTCATCCAATCTATCTTCCTTTCCCACTTTAATCAAATGACTTCTCCTTCAACTTCTGAATTATTTACATTCTCCAGATCTCATTAGTTCTACTGTACTTGGTGGGCTGGCTTGTTTTTCCCTTGGCTTATATATTATTATTATATTAGATTATACATTATATAAGCTTAATAGTATATGTTAGCTTATATATTATTATTTTCTCTGTAATGGGCAAATGATTATGCTGCTCAAATTTGGCTTGATGCTAAGCATGTTTCTGTGTATGTGTATGGAAGTAGGTGTCCTGGTGCTTTACGCTACTATATTTTGAGTGAGTGCCACAAATCAGGGAAAGCCTGTCTTTGCTTTGGGAGGGAACTGCAGGAAGACATGAGGACATTTACAGGTGCCTGGAAAGCAGGCAAGTACTGAGCTGAATTAACCTGGAGCCTACGCAGCTTACAGCCACTTAGTCTAGGCTAGCTCTAGCTCAAAACACCTCTTGTAAAAGAGGCTGGCTGTGTGATGGTAAGGAGACTGGTGGAGAAGCTGGCAAAGCACCCAAGCTAGTGCTGCAGCCAATAAAAGTAAACAGTTTGTGTGCAGACAGACTGCAAATCAAATAAACAGCAGAATAAAATATTAATTGTACTGAAAGCTCATGGTGTAGTCCATGTTTTAGTTCAGGTTGCAATCCAATTGCCAAGGCTCTGCATGTTCATGACTTACCACACGTGTGACTTTCTCAATGGATTTCTTTTAGAGCTGATATATTCCACAACTGCTTTCAGTGGCTGTTTGCAAGCAAAAGAAGAAAACTTGGAATTCCACTTTCTGGTTTTTGAGGTCTGCATCACTGAGAAATCCACCTGAAAATGATCCAAACTCTATTTTTCTACTGTCAATACACCTAGTCAACTGCCACATTTGATTTATTGTTTTAGACAGGTAGTTTTTCTTAAGCAGTGGGTTGGAAGGAAAATTGTTATCAATGACTGAAGAATGATTTATAAGTATTCCTGAAGGGCATCTTATTCTTACCAGCCTAGGGACCTACTGGTCCCTTAATCCCTTACTCCAGATTCTTTCCATGCAGTTCCATCAGCACAGGGAGTACAGAGCAGCTTCTTCCATGGGGGTCATTAGCACAGGACATAATCATGAGTAAAGACCTGAAGTAATTGCCCAGCCCACAACAGCACTTTCTTCTGGGGGGAGGATACCTGTGAGTTGTATTCTTCAAGGTACCACTAGTTTTGTGGGTTTCTTTTCAAACGTGAACTTCTGTATTTTTCTGTAATTTGCACATGTGCAACCTGGTGACGTATTTCTTGGCCAGCAGAGCGCTGTGAGGAAATTGCATCAACTGTGTTGGTTTCTACATTCATTTCTGTAGACACCCGTATTTCAGTTGTTCACTATGGAGGTATTGTAATACCAGAATAAACTGCCTCTCTCTTCTGCCTACAGGGAGAAGAGGTGACTGAAAGAAAGTGATGAGGATCCTAAGACAGAAATACCAAATTTTACAGGCTGGGACTAGAGAGGTGGGAATGACCAGATTAAACAAAAAGGCTGAGAGGTGAGTCATGACTAGATCCCCTCCCCAGCATTCACTGAAGCCCTCTGTAGTGACCTCTGCAACTCCAGATCGCTCAGGGGCCACTGCTGTTGCCAAGCTGATGAAGTAACATGCCTGAGGCTAGGTCTTACCTCTCAGCTACCACCTTGGAGGTAAGTAGGTTAAACCTGGCCATTGAATAGAGATGGCACAGGTCTGATCTTCAAGTAAGTCAAGGGGGGGCAGCTTTGATTTGAGAGAAATCAGATGAGGTATTCCATGCTTCTTCACAAAATTGTTTCTTTACATGGTCCATTCAGAAAATTAGCACAAACCAAGTCATGTATTCGGCTTTGTGAGGCTATGTAGATCAACTCCTACAGCAAACCTGGCCTCCTGGGATATCCTAAATATAACTGATTTTCTGAAGAACCTGTTCAACAAGAGACATAAGTAAACCCAGATCATAGTTTTATATTAAATTCTTCTTTATTAAAAAAAACCCAAATAAACAAAACATCACCCCTATTCAGACTCTCTCCGAACAGGGCACATCCACACCCACAAATTACGTTACCACCTTTATGCTAGTACTTGCCAAATCAACATCTTTGTTAACTGCCTCCATGATCACATCAGATTACTTGGTAAAAGGTAAGGGACATCACAATTAAACAGAATTGCAATTATTATAATATGACTCTTATTTATTAACTGGGTTTTTAAGCCAAACTGGGGGGTATGAGTATGTAAATTCTGTAATCTGCTTCATGATGTCTCCTTGCACAGTTATGCTTTGAAGATCTCTGAGCCAGTTTTCAGGTTTCTGGTTCCAGGAACCAAAAAAGCTCCTGGAGACTCCAGGCTAATGGTGAGGAAAGCACTAGAGTAAACTAACTGCAAATTAACTCTGTAAATCGTTCAATACACAAATGAGTAAATTGACAGACCAGTACCCTGGCTTTTCCCTGTTTTTCCATAGGTCATGTAGGTTCAGTCCTCATCTTTAATGGGATATTACATCTTTAAATAATTTAAAGCAGATGTGTGCTCTATTTTAGCATAACACAGATAACAAAAACAATGCATAGAAATGAAAGGAATGTCATTGAAGGATAAACAAAATTTATTCTGAATGAAGGTTAAACAAACCTAACCAGTTTATGAATAGGAAAAGTCAATTAAGTCTTATGACACATAATAGAATATTTAAATTCAGAAACTTGGCATAAGTAATTAATGGAGAGGTTCTGGGGTAAGTAATTACTGTTAACACTCTTAGACATATTTTCTCTATTGTCCAGCATAATCTATGTTGTCCCTCAACAAATTTACAAATTTATCATCTCCAGCTGGTTCAAGTTATTAATTAGGATGGCATGTAATGAAACCCTTAGAATCTTTAAAAGAAAGTTAACTTCTTGCCACTGTTTTATTTCAAACTTTCTCATTCTGCCATGGTGTGGAAGCAGTGCTAATGAAGCTGCCTGCTGAACTGGTTCAGTGACTTCTCATCTGTTTGACAGCTGTTGGCTCCTGAAGGTGCTAACAGAAAAATGCAAGATGAAGCTGGATTGCTGAATCTGAGAGAAAGGAGCAGATACTGCTCCTTTTCTTCCTACCATCTCACTGGAGTATGATGACAGTGTCTTTTTCAGGTCACTGTTGCATTTAAAATATCAGCTGCCATCATATGATTGTTGGCTTTCCAGTTATGTTAGCAACATTTGCTCAGATGCGTGTGACCTCTTAAGGAATATTCAAAGGGACAATTTTTTCTTAACAGTTTTATGTTTGTCAGCTTTTCTTTGTTGTAGAAAATTTTAATAACTTCTTTGGAGTTTTAATTCTTTAGATTCTCCTATTTTCATTCCACAGGAAGATAGCAGATGTTGAAATTTTTATGCATTCATTCTTACACTGATGTAGTTCTGACATTTAAAACCAGGCTTTGTTAATGAACTAGACCTAACAAACTGAGGACTAGTCTATCACTGAATTTGGTTACAAGAACAGAATGATTAATCTGCCACAATGTTAGCAAACATTTCCAGGATGAAAATATAATTGCATTTTATCTTGAACAGTGTATAGATGGTCTCATGGAAATAAGAGCAAAGCTTGTTTCTAATTCTGGCAGGATGAAAGCTTTGGTCAATAGAGATAGTAGAGTTGGTATCAGATGTCTGGATTTTGCCAAAGCCATTTTAACTGTAAACACGGATCATATATGGAATTAACTTGGTCATAACAGTTGGGTACAAAATGTACCCACAGAGAGATAAAAGAACAAGGGGATAATAGGGAGGTGGAAGGTTTATAGCAGTCTACATATAATTTTAACATTCTACATGATCAATACTGTGCTAAAGCATTTTTACTGACTGGGTTTCTGACATCGAGATTGACAAGATGATAGTGATATGAAGTCACTGCCACACAGGATCCAGAACATTCTACTACAGCCCAGTGCTTATGCTCATAAACCAGATACAAGGTAAAAAGTGCCAGTTAAATTTGAAACATGAATGGCTGCTTTGGGAAGTTCTTCCTGCATGAAGATTTTGCATAGAGTACTCAATGTGTTCCCAGTGTAGTGCTGTTTCAAAAAAAGGATGATTCAGCCAGAATATCCCCAAAGCATCAAAGACCTTGTTTTTGTCAGAACGAAACAGAAACTGGTAAAGCTCTCTTAAAATACTGTGTCAAATTCTGATACCTACGCTTCAGAAATTATTAGAGTTCAAAGGATAGTGTAGACATGACAGGAGATTTGGAAACCGTGAATCTTATCTGACACACCTCATGAAGCAAGGTAGGACACAAATGGGTGTGTGGGCTGTAGGCAAGCAGCTACCTTGCCTGTGGGAAGCCTGCAACACCAATACTGCTTTATAAAGAGAAAAGAATTTGTTATGATACCTGATATATGTCTTGATGGACAGTAGGGAACTGCTTTTTGTCAACCTACATGAAGTTGCCCCTTTGCCATGGGAGACTGGCTGAACTTCACAAAAGACTGGCCTAAAAAAGCCGTCATTCACAATGGGAGGAAAAGTATTAAGTGGCATATTCAAGAAGATCTGTCATAATTGCAGGTAAGTGCACAAAATGCATTGCAGAATATGAAAATATTCTGAGAATATGAAAAAGTTTTATTTAACCTCCTTGAAAGCTTGCAGTAGTTTGTCCTGAATTTGTCAGTCATCCCAGGCAATGAAAATATTCTAGGAAGAGAAACAGACAACTGGATAGTATTTTCACAGTTAATGTTTCCTGTTGGATATGCAACATAAAAGCATTCAGCTGTAGCAGACCTCCTGGGACATAGGTAGCTTTAGGAAAAGCCTCTTGTTGAAGATGGGTAAATTAGAGTCATTGATGAAAGCTCCTGTCAGAGAGGGTCATGTGCTTTCCCTGCCATGCAGCTCAGTCTGCATGCCTGAGGCCATTCAAATTCTGCTCTTCTCTTCCATCTCTGGCATGTTGAGCTCCAAAATGAGCACCAGAGCTCAGGGAAGATCTAAGCTGCTGCTCTGCAGGTACCCAGAAGAAATGTCAGAGATTTCCCTTCTGAGAATCACCACAGCAGTAGGAACAGAATGCCCTGCTGCTAGCTTTTTATTTTGAAATCACCTTTCAACTGAGCTAAATTAATGCAGAAGCCAACAAATGTTTTCATTTACCACACACAAAACATGCAAGGAAGGTGAGAGAAAGGAAAATGGTAATAAAATAAAATAAAATAAAGGTGAGATTTGTTCTTCTGCAAAGCAGCAAAACAAAAAATCTTCTGTCAGCATCCTTTTAATGAGGTACAGATGCTTCTCTAGCAGTTAGGGCACAGTTTGTCCTCTCGAAACTGCTTTCACACTGGTAAATGTGTCCCCACTTCTTGTTGCGAACTCCGGGGGGGGGCTTGTTTAGGATTCTCTCTGATTCTCTCTCACTCCTTGACCTTGAAAAATTTTGATTCCAGATTCCCTTGGGAGACATTTTGACATTGTCCTCCCAGGGTAGTAAATGATACTTCTGGTAGCCTGGTACTGAACAGCTGCCTCAATCCTACAGAAATTAACTGCTTCCTATCAGGCAAGTTGGGCTCCAATTTGGAGAAAAGACATAACATGCTTAATCTCACACTTCCTGCAAAATGTACATCTCCCAGCAGGTACTTGACATAAATGATACTCACTTATGTGATCAATTCAGAAATAGCTTTCGAGATTAGACCCAAGGAGTATAAAATTATTCTGGGATGACAAAGGGCCTGAGAGTGTCCTGCCTTTGAAGGACACTGATCACAGCTGGAAGTGGGGAACTGCAGATAACGGATGCTGTGATTTAACTCCCTTTGCTCTCCAACTGGCTGGATGACCCAAAGCAAGAATTACTTTATATGATTCAGTTTCCTCACATGTAAAAGTGCTCACAATACACACTTGTATGATAAAGGTGATATTATTTTTGAATGCTTTGAATTTCTTCTACATGGTGTGTTATGGGCATATAAACATTAAGGTTTGTGTCAGTTGAGTCGACCACACATTAAGAAATCTTGGATGCTTTTTTTCTTCACTTTGTTTCTTCCCACATCACACCTACAGCAATGTTCTGTAGTCTTTTAAAGATTTAGTATTATTTATAAAATAAAATAATTCTCACAAAAATCTAAATGCCCACCTCTCCATGTACAACTTCCAGGTGCTTCTCTGTGCTACGGTATGTCCTTGGGTAGGAGCTATATGGCTATTGTTCCAACCTGTGCATTTCTCAAAGGTAATTTTTGATATCCTGATATTTAATCTTTGCTCATACTCAGCAGAATGGCTGTCCTGAACCACTAGCAAATGCTAGTTGGCTGCATCTAAAAAACAGGTCCATTGTAAACAAAGGTCTTTTTGGGAATAAATGGTAAAGTGTCTGCTTATTTAATCTTTATCTGCTTGAGTACTGTTATTGCCCATTAGTCTGATGATGTTGCACAGAATGTCCTTCGAGAATCATATTTGTTTTCTTCCCTGAGAGGGAAGCATTATAAGAAATAACTCCTTAGTTTACATTGAGATCAGCTCCTGGTTGCTTTAGCCCATTTTTCAAAACTGAATCACATATGTTGATGTTTCAAATCTAATAGTATAGAAATCTTTAAACAGTCCTATTCAGTGTTAAAGCCACATTAAGATCCCAACCTTATACAGGTTTTTTCCAACAAAATATTGCAGAACAAGCAGAGGCAGTTAATCCTTTATTTCCATTTAATATTGGTTTTTTAATTCTTATTACAGTACACAGGACTGACCAGAAGTTCTGTATTTTATTCCCAAACTACAGGATGGAAAAAGAAACTGAAACTTTATAAGGGAGCATTAAGATCGGGGAAAAAAATGCACATAGATGAGCATTTTACTTGAGGGATAAAAATGCACAATGGGCATGCATGAGAGTGTTTGCATTGCCTTCAGTACAAATGTCAGCCATTTTTCACACTGCCTATTTTTTGTTACTGTGAAAGCAGATCAAGCCTCCATTGGAAAAAAATGCCTTGATACAATCTACAACACAGCAGCAAAAAGACACAATATAACCTCATTTTAAATGCCATTTACTTGAGTGATGAGATTTTCTTTCTTTGCAGTTTGATTCAAATATCCTAGAATGCTTAATGGAAAATAAACAGGAAGGATGTTAGAAATTATGCTTTTGCTGCTCTTTATGCCAGTAATATGTCACCCTTGTTGCATCTAAAACTGACTAATTGGCACTAATAAGGCCTGCCAGCTGTTTTCAGTGCTTACAGTTTCCAACGCATAACTGTCTGTGCCTGCTGTTGAAAAGCCAGTTAGGAATGGGAAGCAGGAAAAGCTCCCAGCCTCTGATGATGCTCTTTTCCTTCTTGAGGTCAGCTGCACTGCTCACAAAGAAAATGAATTTCATACCAGCTCTCACTGCAGCAGGATATCATTTGGCTGCTCCTTCCAAAAACATCCATGTGGCTTTAGTAGTCCTACTGCAGGTTGGTGGCAGTGATGACATTACTAGCATGTAATGACATCAGTACTGCTCTGACAGCACAAGAGTCTTGTGATTGTGACATCCTGCTTCTAACAAAGAAAGTTACTAGGAATTTTTGCCACTACTTTTAGCCAGACTTTTACTTTAAAAACACTGCCCTTAAAAAACCCTTTGCAGTTAAAAGAATCCAGTCATGGCTTGACTTCGCGAACGAAGATTTGGGAAGGGCTTTACCCACGCTTACTAAAAGGATAGGCTCATTTCAATAGTACTAGAATTCACTATAACCTCACTCTGATAAATTCATAATGGGTGAAGAAGTTGTTCTGCATTTCCATTCAGACTGCGGTCACCTGCTTTAGGGACAATGATGACCATTCCACATAGGGATGGAGAGCAGTACTGTCAGTTTTTAAGTGCTCATCAGAGACAGTCACTTCTCTCTGCTGAACTTTTTACCTATACAGTAACAGCCACATGACTGCTACCTCAGACAAGAGTCATTTCTCCCCTGACCATGTGTCCACATCCACATGATGAGCGCTGGGCACCAGCTCCATGCCAGCACCAGTCAATGAAAGGCTAAAGTCTACTAAAAAGCTACAGCCTCGATATGGAAAGCTTGAACTTGGAACATGGTTTTAATATTATCTTTGTGTTTTAATTTGCTCTTCTCTGTACCTGTAATAATCCAAAGACAAATATTTGATCAGATGGTAACAGTTTTCTGAAGAAAGGGAGGCCAGTGTATCTAGTGGAAGGTGTCTGTGCCCGTGGCAGGGGGGTGGAACTAGGTGATCTCTAAGGTCCTTTCCAACCCAAACTATTCTATGATTCTATATATACTACTATACCCTCTGAATGTGCTTGGCATATTTGCCAAGCCAAATACAGCTGTTTATTTTAGGGCTTTTCAGGACCTCAAATCCTCCCCCCAGTCGTATCAGCAAGCATAGTGTGTGGTCTTCAGCAGCAGAGCGAACCTCAGAAACGGCGCTGAGCAGAGAAGGGTCCCTCAGGGTTGGCTGTGGCAAGAGGGCAGCCCGATCACCTGGGAACGGATAGCTCTCTCCGAAGCGCAGGCCACAGCCCCCTCCTCCCTCCAACCCCAAACTTCACGGACTCGTTGCCACGCAGCGAAAAGGCCACACCTTTCAGGGCAGGCAGTTACGAAGGGGCGGTAGCCATCTCCACCCCAGTGACCCCGCGGATGAACGCCAGGCACGGACCCGCAGGCCAGCGGCGGCTGCTGACGAGACACGCCAGTGCCCATGTCCCGACACCCGCTCCTCGCACCGGCCCCTTCACCGGCCGCCCTGAGGGAACCGCCGGGCCGGTGCGCGCGCCGAAGCTCCGCCTCCCTCGCCGGCCCCGCCCCACCGCGCGCGCAGGTGCGGGGAGCGCGGAGCGCGCGGCCTCTCCCGCCCCGTCGCGTCTACTCTCGCCACCGGCTTTGTGAGGGAGGGGGGGCGAGTGCGGGGCTGGGCCGCTCGCCCATGTCAGTGCTGCCCCTGCCCGCTACCGCAGCCCCTCCGCGCCCGGCGGCGGGAGCCGCGGGGGGTTAATGCGGCTGCCGCCCCTCAGCCCTGCGCCCGCTGGTGCCGCGGCGGCCGGGCATGGTGGCGTCTGATGCGGACCGTGCGTGCGTGAGTCACCGCGCCCCGCAGGCGGGCGGCCGGGCTTTGTCTGCGCAGGGAGCATGTGGGTGAACCCCGAGGAGGTGCTGCTGGCGAACGCCCTGTGGGTGACGGAGCGGGCCAACCCTTACTTCATCCTCCAGCGGAGGAAGGGGCACGGCGGCGATGGCGGCGGAGGGGGACTCGCCGGTAAGGGCGGTGGCGCGGCCGGGGTCCTGCGGACGGCACGATGGGGCCCTGCGGACGGCACGGTGGGGCGGGGCCGCGTTCGCACCGTTTCCCCCGGCGGCTCCCTCGGGGTGATGGCGGGTCCAACCGGCTGTGGGGAGAGGGGTGGCCTTCCTGGGCTGCCGGGTCCTGGCCCGCTCCCGCTCCGGCTGGTTGCGGGCCCCTGTGCGCGCCGTGCCGGGGGGACCGGCCCGCTGCCGGGGGCGGCGGATGGTGCCTTGCAGGGCGCTGTGAGGATGGGGGGGGACACAGTGTGAGCCCTGCTGGCGCTCAGGTGTGCGGCTGAGTGGAATGCGCTGAGGTTCCCGTAAGGACTGGCTAAGGTTCCTTTGAGGATTTACTCCTTGTGAAGGTTTGTGTGGGTCACTGCCGTGTCCGGTGCCTTCATACATCAGGGTGTAATGTGACCAGATTTCCGTTTTGAACGCGTTGTGATGCACAAGCGTGTACGGTGAGACCAGATTTGCTTCATCTTTTTTGTATTCTTCAGGGTGTCCTTGTAAAACATGTTTCCTGAATGCTTTGTTTTCGACTGCTGGCAACTGCAGGCACTTCTGTAGGTCTTTGGGTCATACGCGTCTTGGTACGTGTAGTGCCGTGCCTGTACATTTGTCAAGACCTTTCATTGTGTTTAGGCAATGTGTGCACATTTCTATGAAACTGGAAATACAGAATCAATGGTGTTATCAATTGAGAGAAAATAATCAAATTCATTTTTTGAAGCGCTGTGGTTTCTTCATTATCCACTTCTGTTGCCACTAGTTGTTCAGGCTAATCAAAATAAATGTGGACTACATTTGTGTTTGGCTCAAGGTCCTGTGCATATTTGCTGGGAGATTAAATGTTTCTTCAACCTTTGAATGCTCTGTGGACTTGTAAACAATCCATAATCTAAGCTAATGGACCACTGTAAAGTGTGTTTTCATGTAGGCTCCTGAGATCCTCAGTCTTCTTTAGTGTTGTATGTGGATAAACCATTCTTGCATGGGAAGTGATCACATCGGCTGTGGGTCTTAATGTTTCTTTAATCTTTAGAATTATGGGCAGTATTAGCAAGTCCATAAAAAGCATGTCTTGTCTCAAAACTTCACCCCTGCTGTACTAGCTGACAGATTCTTCGCATACTCTCGTTTTGTGGATTACCTCCTGTCCTCTTAAGGATTTTTTAATCTTGTGTAGGTGGTCTCGCAAGGCATTCCCGTACCTTTCTGAATTTGTTCTCTTTGAATTAGAGATCATTTGAGGCACCAAATCAATTTTCTAATCATTTCTCAGTTACTGGGGAAACATTTTGAGAATTTGGAGGTTTCTTTTCAACCTGTTTGCACAGTGCATGCATACCAAAGCCTTCTTGCCATAGTCTGCTTGATGATATCACTGGACAGATGGAGACATCCCCAGTTTTGAAGATTTACTCCTTGAGGGGGAGTAGGATTCATAAATGTGCACTCCTTTTATTTTTGTGAAGGCCAGATAAACTGGCAGCATTTGGTTGGAGTTCAGTATAAAGAAATAGTTCTGTCTTGGTTTCTACATTCCCCCTTTGGAATTTAAGTATTTGTGCACTGTATCCATTATTTTAGTATGTGTATGCAATCTGTATAGTGAATAGGTTTTAGAATGCAAAAGTTCTATGTGTATTTTGAAAACTTCTTTCCATGTACCTCTTACTGGTGTCCATGCTTTGCCTGGAATTGCCGCTGCTGTGGCTTTGAGGTAGTAGCAACAAGAAGCTAGACAATTTATAGGGGATTTGTTTGTATGGGAAAAGGCTGGAAAAAGTTGTAGCTTTCTTCAGCATGTTTCCGGAACCATAACTAAACAGCCAGCCATTACTAACCTGCAGAAAGTGATTAGTGCTCACAGTATTTAAAGAGCTGTATGAGATACTGTCAGCCTTTGCCATTTTAGCACATGGGGGTTTGACACAGTGGTCAACAAATGGTGGGAAAGAAAGAAAAAAAGGGATGTAGCCCACTCCATCTTGGTAGGCATAGCAGTAAGTAGAATTTAGAATTATTTGGTTTTTAAGGAAATACTGGAATTTTACACAGGTTATTCTAATAGCTGTAGTCTTCTCATTGAGTGCTACAGCAGGTAAAGGAAGCCAATGGGTTGTTCTTGGTACATAAGACCGGTTGAAAGAAACATATTGATGGACCAAGCTGATCCTGTGGGTTCAGAGTAAGTCAGTCTGCTGAAATGGTCAACAGGGTATACATTTGCAATAATGGTAGCATTTGGGTTGTGGAAACTCTGTAGTTGATAAGGTTATAGCTCTTGTGACAGAGGTGGAAGTTATCTAGTTGAAAGTAAAGAATTTGGCCTGCTTGCTCTGTGGGAAGTCAGATTATGTGTCCTTGAAGTTGGCTAGAAATATTGCATAAAAGATTTTTCACTGTGGTGGGAGTGGTCTGAATTTTTATATGCAAGAGAGGATGTAAATACAGCTGTCCCTTTTTTTGTGATCTAACTTCTGCTGACTTGTACTCCCTTATTATTGACTCTTGAAGGCATTTGTCTTAAATTATAGAATGACAGTGGACTTTCAAATTATGAGGCTCTTGGCTTCATGACGTGAGATGGCTTCATGATGTTGGATGATGAAAAGCATTGAGTCTCTGGCTTTGCCCTCGATTTTAGGTTTGCTATGAAACTAAGCAGTCAGCAAATTGATCAGGGCTAAGTGTAACGCCCTTTCCTCCATCTGTGAACACATCAGACTTCAATGAACTTTAGTCAGGGCAGCACTGTAATGCAGTTGTGTTGGCATGACTGAAGTAGGAGGTAGAGTACTTTCTGAGGTGGGAAGGCTGGGGACAAACCCCTTCAGACAGTAGTGGGGGTGG
>JBCJKH010029956.1:0-12212 GCA_039877255.1 Loriculus beryllinus | reverse complement strand
AGGATGCTAGCTCACAGAAACACGTGCAAGTTGACATACTTATGGGGAAATAATCAACTGCATAAATACAGTTTAGGGGAAATTTAGTGTACAAGCTTCAAGTTCTGAAGAAAAGGATGCAACCTATCACTGGTGATGTCATTTTTTTATTTTTTTTTTTTTTTTTTTTGTAATGGCCTTTAAGCATCAAAACTGGATTTTGGAGAGAGTTTAAAAAGCGAAGGAAAAGCAGAGAGATCGTACTTTGGCCTCAGCTCTAAATCTAAGCAATTCATTGAAACACCTGCTCCTCAAGCAAAATCACATGCACTTCCTCTGTAGCTAATGGAGAGAAATCAGCACTTCCAGAAGAATAGAAAATATTTTGGTCAGACTATGGAGATCTTCCCTAGCTATCTCAATAAAGTACCTAAATTTACATGGAATGGCTTCAGGTCTAAGTGTCTGCAAACTGACTTTTAGAAAGCCTGTAGTCTTGTCCTTTGCCTAAGTGATTTAACTGTAATTTTGAACTGTGTTTCTGAACTCACATACCAGCATTCTATCTAAACTTGTTTAAGTCACATAGAGAGACATAGCAGGCATTTTCAAGACATCAGACATCTTTACCTCATGATTATGGCTGCTATCACTGCTTATCACTGAGGTTTCAGTGGTGGAAGACAGTAAGCCAACTCTGGAATTAGAAACTATAAGGTTGTAATGCTGCCGTGTTGTACTTGCTGAGAAGGTGAGCTTATTATGCAGAACCTGAAGCTGCTCAGCCTTACCAGTAGCATAGGTGGCACTTTTCTGCACCTTCTAAATGGTATCTAATGCTGTGGAAGTGCTTACCCAGGTATGCTTTTTGCACTGTTCTACCTGATCTAGACATGCTTAATACCTCAAGAACTAGTCCAAAAGAAGAATAGTCAACAGAAATCTACTCTATAGAAAAGATCATGATAGTCCTTTGAGCCTTATACTTGTGGGCATCCCCGTGCAGCACATCCAGTTGGGATTCATAGTTAACAAAGACCTGGGGGAAGAATGGGGTTGTGTGTGGAAACAGTCTGAACATTTTGTTGTAAGTTTTATGTAGATTAAGAAATGCTTCAGAAAAGCAAAGCAAATCTGGTTCTCTGGAGAGACGCCTGCACTCTCATGGTCTAGTCAATAGGAGTGCATGGGTGTAATGAGAGCAAGTTTTGGCTCACACAGTTTGAAATCTATTTGAACTCTTAAAAAAATAAGTTTTAAAAAGGATTTCCTTCCTGTCAGCAAAAAGCCACAGACATCAGAGGAGCAGAGTCAACCACATGTGTGTTTCTTTTCATGCTTCCTAATCAGATGTAACGATTGCTCACACTGTATGGATAGTTTTTATTCAAGGATGTGAATTCCTGAGTCTTAGGAGCCTGCCAAGTGTAAAAGCAAACAGAACAAGCCACACATGAGGTGATATATGCCCTTAGGCTTTCCTGAGTGCTCAGGACTAGGGGAATCTAACAGTTTCTCTTCCATCCTGGCTGTTGTAAAGTTCTCAAGAGAAACCACAGCTGGCCTGGGTCCAGTAATCATCCTTTTATTGGGCTGGTAAGTTACTTTTCTAAGAGTGCAGAACAACAGCAGAAGGAAATGCACTTACAGGGGCTATAAATAGAAAATCTAACAAAGGTGTCATAAAGTGCATGACTTAATCCACCATGCATGACACTGTTATTGACAGTGATTCACCAGTCTGTTATTGTGGAACAAGGGAAAAAATGAAAATGCACATCAATAAACTGAAATGTTGAAGAATCATCATTTTTTTTCATATAATAAAGCGTTTACTAGAGTTCACTTTTTCTAGATCTGCCTGTACTACAGATATCACTGTTTTTGCAGATACAGTTGATCTAGTTCATGTATTACCACAAAGTAGTAACAGCAATGCAAAACTTAAGAAATAGCTGCCTACCATTTATCCAATTTCTCAAGTAAATTTTCCAGCTGTATAAAGCTGTATGTTATTACAGACAGACTGGTAGCAATACCCGAAGTAGATCATTAAAACCATACATAATTATGTGTGTTTCCATTACCTCAATGATTATATACTCTATACATCTATATACTCTAATACAGAGCCTTTAGACAGCTTAAAGCTTTGGTTTCTTAAGAAGTCTAAAGAAATATATAAATTCACTACTAGGCTGAGAGTCAGGAGACCTGGGATTTATTTGTAATCTGTTTTAGTCATCTATGATCTTAAAGATATCATTTCCGTCTGTCTTTCCTCTTCTCTGCCAAACATTATTGAAGAAGGAAGGTTGGAGCAGACGCGGTTCTCCAGAAAATATTTGCACAATGCCTAATAAAATTGGTCTTAATATTGGTGATTTAAAATCAGCTTTTCCAGTTTAAGTCCTGTCTCTGGCTAGGACTGTACACATTGTTTCCCTGCTGAACACACACACACAAACACAAAAAGAAATTATTTTCATTCAGGCCTATGATGAATGTCAAAACTGTTATTCGTCATGATCTCTGCAGCGGGAATCACAACTGTCATGCAAATACTTTCCTTCAAAGTGGGGGGGAAAATGCTTCTCATGATTAATATTAAGTTACACTCTTTCTGCATGCTTTAGCTTTGAGTGTTTTTGTAGCTCCATTCATTCCAAATAATTAAGAGTGAGCAGTGATGGGCAGACAAAATGACATCAGGTGTCTGAAATGAGAAGACTGAGCTTGTGATAGCACTAAAATTTTTCTCTTCCTTTCATTCTGCAGACGTATGAAAGCAGCAGTTCACAAACATCAAGTCCATTCTTTTAGGAGGATATTGAAACTGTCTGTGCAAAATATTTGACTCAGAAAACTACTTAAGAAAGAAAAATTGCTGCAGTTTGTAGCTGTGATTAGATGACTTGGAAAATAAATAGATAAAAAAAAAAAAAAAACCTGGATTAGCAGCATGAACTATTCTTAACATGAAATGGACTAAAACTTACTTAACACCCCCCACCACCCCCGAATTTTAAGGTTAAAGAGTGTCAGCTTCAGTATAGCCTCACTTTGCTCAACTATAACATTCTCTTATCCTTTAGCAGTGGACTTCCTTTGTCTTCATGTATTTGTTGATTATCTTTACTGAGATTGCTTGAAGTCACTGGAATACCAGTTGTTTAAATAAGCACAATGAATATACTTCCCAAAATTATGCTGCTTGACACTGAACAGAAGACTCTACAGATTGTTGTCTATCTAGTACAGCCACACCATCCTAGTAAAGAAAATGTAACCAGGGCTGTTCTTAGTTGTGGAGGTCAACTGTCATGAAGCAGTCTGTGTACATTGCAATAAATTCCAATAGCAGCCAAATTGTCCACTGGGAATTGTTTCTGCCCATATTAAATCCCAGACTTTGCCCAGGAATTTTCAGGGACAGTGTTACTTAGCTAAATTCAAAATCATCCAGGAGGTGTACATCTTATCTTATATTTCTTTATGAAGAAGAAATAGGCTTGTTTAAGATGTGATTCATTCTACGCGTTCAAATATAGTCATGTAAAACAGTTCGAATGAATCAAGCAATTGATGTCTATTCCTTTTGTCTCTAAAGTGAATCTAGAGAGACTTATTAAGATATAGAGCAGAATACTATAGACATCTGCAGGGATAAATTTCCTTCACATGACTACAGCAACCAGTTAGTGATAATGCATAGCTGGCAAACAGCTTTACTTTTTGAGTATATGATGCTAACAACATGGATAACAGCTTCTTCCAGGCACAGAATCCAGATCCACACCTAGTTTTCAGATATCAAAAGGCTTTTGTATAAATCAGTTTATTTACATGTCCAGTACAGGTTTTTTAGGAATCTGAAATGAGTTGTTATACTTGCAAGTGTGTTATGTAGTAATTATACATGTGGCAGCAAGAACTTGCATGATGATGAGCTAGTGCAGAAAATTAAGAAGAGCATGATAATAACACCAGTCCCCTCCAGTACAAGTAATCACAGATATCACAAAATCCCTTTCTGAATATTTATCTGTATGTGCAGGTATTTGTTCCTGTACTCTTACTAACTGAGTCAAATAACTCACTTCTCTGGTTCTTACAAAGTTTTTTCCAGCTTCCAGCCCTACTTTATGTTTGATAAGTCTGGTTTCACTTTTTCTTGTGCCAAGTTCATAATTTATTTTACACAGTCATTTTACTTCCCTGCTGTTTGAGTCCATGGAATCCTTGTGTAGAGAAATCATACCTTCTCTCAGACTTCATTTCAGTGAACTATAACAATGAAGGTCTTCTGGTCTGCTACCTGTGTCTAGTCTAACTTTTATGTGTCTGTTGTAGTTTAAATTAGCCTTTCTTGAACACAGCTTTCAAAAAAATATAGTTAAAATTTCTCTAATTCCTTGCAATATTATTTCAGCTTATTACTTCTTTCATCTGGAAATAAACCATCGAGTGCATCTGCTGCCATTTCTGCAGAGGTGTCACACTGAGTGTGGAGGTTATCCTGATGCTTATTCTATTCCCTTATTTGAGTGCGATGAGAACTTTATGTTTTCCTAACATCTGAGATGTGGCTGTTCCCATCTTGTTTGCATTAGATGAGAGCCTTTGCTCCATGTTCACCTTCACAGTTTTTGCGAACTGAGGCAAAACCACCCCACTAATATTTTTTTTGAAAAATCTTTTGTTACCTTTAGCCACACTCATCCTGAGCAGCAGAAATTTTGTCTCTGTTTCCTAAGATACTTTAACAGCTGAGTAATTGTTTCAATATCTCTAAGGTTTAACCAATTTTTTAGCCAAATCTCTTGCTTTTAATAATTTCTAACTAATGAGATTGGTTTGTTAATTTGTTCAGGTTCTTTTATTCTGTATGGCTTCTCTACTTAATCCTCAGATTCTTTATGGCAGAGGTGATTCATTGATACATTCATTGAAGAGGAATATCCATGGATGAGAGATTTTTCTTCAGAAGTTATTTATTTTGCTTTGGATAAAGTGTCAAGGTAATTTCTGAGACTTTAAGAATATATGACAATTTCTTCACATTTCAGTCACTGAGTTATGAAATCTAGTAATGTTTTATGTTTTAAGCTTTATTTGTGAGTGTCCTGTTCTAAAACTGAAAGTCTTACTCACATTTCTTTATATTTTAATGTAACTTAAATGGAGTAAATTAATTATGACTTTATCTAAGGCTATTTTCTGAAGCTACTGTATTACTACTAAAGGAAAGATAATACCTTTTTCAAGGTTCCATTACACTTTGGCACAGTGTTGTGTTGGCTGTTGTGACTATACTAATACTAGTAGAATATGTTTTCTAACCTTTATCTGTGAAGTAAAATGCCATAATGACTTACTTTATACTGATATTTATCTTCCTGACAGTAATAAATCTGTTCCTATTCAAATCCCACCTCAGGAGCCTACTACATGACTGTAGTAATGAGAACCCTTCCTTGCATAGAAGGAAAATCTGTCAAACCTGAGATATTTTGACATAAACGTTTAAGGTTCAGAAAACAAACAGACTTCTATAAAACTTTTCATCAAAGTTTCATCAGGAATTTTTCTCACCAGCTCCACACACATCTCCCATATAGATGATATAAACTTTAATCAAACACAGATCTTAAAAACAACAACCAGACAAACTACCAGCAACTGAAAAACAAAGACTTGCTTTTCGTTCCAAAGAACATGTCTTGTGCTAATTCCAGTGCTTTCTGCTTTTTTATCACTGGTTCCTTTAAATTGCCTGAAACATTTGATAAGGTGGGAAACTATGTGGAGCCCAAGTATAAAGAGTCAATGGCAGGTCCTTTTCATATTTTGAGAGTTCCATTGAAGGAAACCATATTAAAAGCTTTGAAATACTAACAGAATGTAAATTCACAGTTCAGGACAAGTAATAGTCAGCAGTTTAACACATACAAAGAGTTCTGCTAAAGTTATCTGCAGTACAAAAGGGGGTGTGTACATGTGCATGTACATATACGTACACACCTATATATACATATGTGAAGGGTAAACAGTCAGGACTTAGGAGCTTGAATGAAGCAATGGAGTAATTCATCAGTACTTTTTCAAATGCTAAACCAATTATCCTACAAGATGTGACATGACTTGATATGAGCTTGATATGAGAATCACAGAATCATAGAATAGCTAGGATTGGAAAGAACCTTTAAAGGTCATCTAATCCAACACCTGGCAATGAGCAGGAACATCTTTAGGTAGGTCAGGCTGCTCAGTGCCCCATCCAATCTCACCTTGTATGTTTCCAGGGATGGAGCATCTACTACCTCCCTGGTCAACCTGTTGAGTGTTTCACCTCCCTCATGATAAAAAACTTCTTCCTTATATCTGGTTTGAATCAACCTTGGTTTGTTTTAAAACCACTATCCTTCATCCTATTGCAACATGCCCTATTAAAAAGTCTGTCCCCAACATGGCCTTACTGGCTAGCTCTGTAAATGAGAGGTCAGGAGTAACCCATGATAGCAAGATTCTGGTGCATCTGCATTGCTTAGTACTAGCTTTCTCACATCTGCAACACTTCTCTTAGTATCTCATCTGGACTTCATATTTCTTACACTAAGGCACAATTATAAATTTTCTGTGTTTTCACAGGTCAAAATATATGAAATAATAGGTAAGGTGTGTAGCAGCATCTTTCATGCTTTCATTCCATGAAACTTAGGTTATGCATTGTATTGGTGATGGGGTGACATATAAGGGTATGTAGATGACTGGGATCTCTTTGTGATTGCAAAGCTTACTGGAGAAATACTGAATGATTGTGCAATAAAGACAGAGTGAAGCCAGGTTCAGGTTCATACATATTGCCTTTAATTTACAAGTCCTTGCATTTTGGAAACCCTGTGTAGGCTTAGATAAGTCAACAACAGAACAAGATAACAGTCAAACAGTGTAGAGTATCAAGAGTCAAAGACTTTAGGCTGTGCAGTGACACTGCTGTTTACGAAAGTAGTAAAGCCCTTAGCTCCCTAGTATCTCATATGCTACTACTTCTACATCTTACTCTCTTTCACTAAAAATCTCACTCCATGAAGCAGATTTGACCTACATCTTTAGAAACTGTAAGACTTAGCTGAAAGTTGGTCCTCAGTTTAAAGAAACAGTTTCAGACCTGGAAGAAGCATGTTAATTTATGTACATTTTTGCTTAAACTGACAAATCCATACTTAGTTCCAAGCCAGCAATGAATTGTGGAAGAGGTCTCTGTCTAATTTCAGATCAGACCATACTGACACTTCTACAATGATACTTTTCTATGCTTCTAAATAAATAGACTGCCATCCATTTCTGTTGTTGACTGAAAATTGATAAATGTTATTTTCTGCAGCTGTATTCTACAGCTTCATGAGGAATAATGAAGGTCATGGCATTTTGGAGATGTTCTTGACTAGAAGAAAGCAATTGTCCCTCTTATCTTCTAGAAAGGCAAAAGGGATAATCTGGGGACCAATAAACTGAGGAACTTTGCCTCAGTCCATGGAAAGGCGACAAAGCAAATGATTCTGAAAAGCATTTCCAAATTTATGAAGGGTATGGACAAAAGTAAACAATATAACTTTCACTGGTGTGTCACCAGTTGCAGTCAAACACAAGCCAACACCCTGTGAAAAATTGTGTCAAATAATGATTGTTTTGTGGTTTAGAGTAGGGATCTTTTTCTACATCTGCTTCAAATGATAAAGATTCAGAAAGATTAATAGCAGCTGCACCACAGAAAAACTATGGCTCTTGGGCATCTATATTGTAAAACACTAGTGGAGTTTACAAGTACATATTTAATTAGGAGCTGAATTGTTTCTTTATGGACATATTGAACAGGTCTCATGCCTCTGTTAGCTGTGTAGGTCACGGACACTGTGTGGAAATTTCAAACTCCAGTTATGTCTATGAACCTTCATCACAGCTTATTTGTTACAGAGTCTTATAAATTTGGAGGCAAAAACTATTGTTCCCATTAAAACTTTACACGTATTTTTAAGGAGATATATGACTGCACTCCATGGGCGGGTATATATGCAATTAAGATATTGCATACATGCTTTTTGGAATAAGACAGGTAGTTTCTAATAATGTTTGCTAAACCATTAACCCAAAATAGTCATTAATGTGTTTGTTGGATATACTTTGGCTAAAAGAAAGGAGAATTGAAGTTGCTTTCAAATTACAAATAAATCTGGAATTATTAGTATATTGTTAAATCATAGTTTGATTAATATTAACCTCTTTTTAAATATTAGTAGAAACAAGCCATCCTGCTTGAATTAAAGAATAAACTGCATTACAATTCTCATCCTGACAGGAGAAGATTTTCCTTTTCTCTTAGACTTCTTGGCTGTATAGTAGTAGTGTATATATTTGAGATCAGAATGAACTGGGTTTTCATTATTTATTATTCCTATTCAGTTATGGCTGGATTTTTTGTAAGAAGGAACCATGCTAATAAGCCACATAATAAATTATATGACTACTCTAGGCTTTTAGAGAGAGGGATTTTTTTTTTCTAGTAGCATATATGCTGAAAATGGTTTTATGGACTGATCTTGAGTAGCAAGTACAGTGAAAATCTCCTGGGACTGAGAAATGAAAACTGTGATCTCATGAGGCAGCTATCTGTAAGGGACATCAGCTCTTCCTGACTTCAAAAATTAGAGATGTGAGCTAAGGCCAGTAAGAATATTGAAGATAACAAACTTCCTTCAAACACACCAGCTAGAGTACACTGCCAGTAAATGAAATGGTGCCAGAGCCCAGGCATCAGAACTTAGTTTGTATGATTGAATTGGTAGAATGGACCCCACCAAGGTTTTGGCCTTGTTAAATTAACACTTTTCAACTGCACAGTTCAGAAGCCATCATAGGCCAGAGTCCATAGCTAAAACAGTTTGGACTTACAGTAGTAAAAATTGCTTTATATTATGGACGTGACCAAATAATTCCAATTGGCTTCTGCACACCCTACTATTTATTTTATTGTTTATTGTTTTGTGTGCTAATAGAGGTGTAGGCAGTGTCTCTCAGCTTCTGGTAACCTTTTGGTAATCTTCTGATAACCTCTGGTAATGAAATATGAAGTTCTGACTCAAATAGCTTGCCCTGGCTTTCCGCAACTGTGAAAATTCTGTTACCATTTGCATATTTGCGTGCTCTAGTGCTCCCTCATCACGCCTTACCTCGTGAATCTTGGGAGTATAACTTTAGTTGTTTACACCCTCTTCCCATATATCTATCATGATTTTTTTTTTTAAAAAAAAAAGTACTCTCAGTGGCCAGTATCATAATTTTAGCAAAGAATCTTTTTTTTTCCACAAACAACAACAAAAAAAGTCTTTCTCATTTTGGACCTGGCATCCACCTGAAATCAGATATGTCTTCAGCTGTATTTTAAGTTGAGGGGTTGATGGAAAAAAAACCCACAAAAGAAATATACTGGAAATGTGTCTGAATGCCTCTTTACTGAGTGTCTGATTTTCTGACATATGCTATGTATATATACATATATTCATATTTTTCTTTAGCATTATATCTATTTCTAATTGATATCCATCTTTTATGTTTGCCGTGATAAATCTCAGTTCTGGTCACAGTTACCTGTTACCAGAATTCAGTCATCATGTTGTTTATGCACATAATTCCCATTGTTTTCCATAAGCATCACATGACCCAAAACAACAGGATAATTAAGTTCCTGGATTGACTCCACTGATTGTAATTAAATTATCCCAGATTTACACTGGCATAACTCAGAGCAGAAGTTGACCTCACAGCCTTTATACATGCTGTGTCTTAATCCAGTCAGATTTTGGTCAATCTCTTTCAAATATAAAAAATGCCCTTCATAATAAAAGTCATAAGACTTTAGAGCATGACCCTCAGCTTTAACAATACAGAAGCTCCCAGGGACTTTCACCTCTTTAAAGAATGAGGATAAATTCTGACAGCTGAATAAATATAAAAGGTCTAATGTCAGTCTGAGGAAACAGGTTTTCATTTTGCCACAGATGACTTCGATTCACAGGTTCTCAGTGGAAAGGGAAATAGCATCTACTTAACACAGGATAGTTTGTTGTACAGAATAGAGAGCAGCAATCCCTGCCCCACACTCCCCACACTTACTGCAGTACCAAACAGGCAGCGACAGAATAGAATATTTTTCATACCAAATGCAAAGTGACAGATTCACCTCCTCCTACACTTTCTCTTTTTCTCTTCACTAGCCTCCCACACGTACTTATACAGTATTATACCTTCCCTTAGGCTGCCAAGTCAGCTCAGCTCACTTGGCTGGTGTAAGGTTGCAAGACAGTTTCTGTGTCACTGAGTACCTACTAGTGATTTCTATGTAAACGTGATGTTTCTTTTCTTGGGGGGTGGGGGGGAAGGAGGGAGGGTGGGTGCTTTTTTGTTCTTTGGTGGTTTTTTTAATACAACTGTAAACACCGAAATAATTCTACAACCATTACCTTAGTCTTTAGTCAGTGCTTAAATGTATGTTTGATAATTGTGTTTTCTATTAAAACTCCCTACGTTATATATTCAAAGAGTTGATATTTAGTTTCACCATAAAGACAAAATAACTGTCCTTTTCTCTTACGGAAAAAAATGAGAAGGAAAGATGGGTTTTAAACCAATACTGAAGGAGGCCCTTCCTTTTTTTTATGGATATTTTATTATGTAGTGGGCATGTGTTACCATTCTTCTCCTTTTCTTCTCTCTTTGTCTCTATTTTAACTGAGAATAGTGAAACAACCCTCCAACTGAGAGTCTTAAAGCTTGTCAGGGCATTTGTTTCAGGGCTTTTTTTTATTTTCTTCATCATTTTTTGCTGTCTGGCTCAAGCATCATCACCCTGTTCATGTCCTCCTGTCAGCAATGGCATTGTTCACCTAACTCTGTCCAGGAATTTAGAGAATTCTATTTGGATCTGTGGTTTCTGCCCGTGTTTGGATTATCTAATATTTAGGTGTTGCACTGCTTTGTGTAGCAATGTATAAACCTCAGCACAGCTGCTGTTATAAAATAAGCATTAATGACAGAGTTGTAAAGCATGGCTGCCTTTCTGCACAGTTTACAGCTTCTGTGGTCACATATGCAAATATGCATCTTGAGGCATGAAGCCAAAAATCTACCTAATGTAGACTGTAGTAAATAATTCAGAATATTTATTTCAGAAAAGAGCTATGTATGGCCATGAACAGTATGAAACAGGGAGAGGCAGAACTCACTGAATACATTATTTTCTACGGATTATTTGTTCAGCTCCAGCCAGAACACATCATTCCTGATTTGCATTACGACAGAAAAATTAATATGAGTACAGTCACTCTTTCTTGTATCTTAAAATCTTTAGACCATGAAAAATATCTAGGAATGTGTGTGTTCTTTCCCACAACAGATGCTAAATAACAGCTTGTAAGTAAAAAAAATGTTATCAAAGTCAGTGGTTCAAAAAAATACATGTGATTTTTCCCTTTGAACACTTTAATATATAACAGAAGATTAAAAATTATTAAGAAAGAGGGTTAAGTTATATATCAATCACAACTTTGGTTATGCAGCAAACAAAAGCTAACAAATGTTGACTTGATACAGAACATTTTGATCTAATAATATCTCTCTTTGTCTCCAAAACATTAGAAAGCATGATTTAAAGGATATTGAAGGCCATATGATTACTTCCACTGAACTCAGATAGTCCAGAACAGCTTCTCAGTCACCAAAACCAATAAAACAGGACAATTCAACTTGGCTGTAAGTCAACCAGTGGGCTTCCCAGTAGACCCATAGCCACCCACAGCTGGAGAATAGCTGAAGTAAGGGTGCCTGGCTAATGTTAATGAGAGAAACAAGCAGAGCAATAGGAAAGAAATAATTGTTTACACATGTTGAAGTGCTTGTATAATATGTTCAGGATCCACATATGGTACATTTGTGCCATAGAAAATAATCAGGTACATTTTCCTACCGGGCTGTGTAAACACCCAGAATCACTAAGATCTTCATGAAGTCCTCACTGATTTTTTTCCAAAAGTGCTCTTCACATTTCAGTTAATACAGTTCCATATCTCTGTTACTTTAGGTGGTTCAGTGGTGCCATTGTATCAAAACAGAAGTCAGGATGGGTCTCAGATACAGTAACATACTTGAGAGTCCAGCAAACTGTCCTTTAATACAGA
>JBCJKH010029955.1:15618-27889 GCA_039877255.1 Loriculus beryllinus | reverse complement strand
GAGGGTAGATTTGGATTCGATATTAGGAAAAAATTCTTTGCTGTGAGAGTGGTGAGGCACTGGAACTGGTACCTAGAGAAGCTGTGGATGACCCATCCCTGGAAGTGTTCAAGGCCAGGTTGGATGGGGCTTGAAGCAATCTGGTCTAGTGGAATGTGTCCCTGCCTATGGCACAGGGCTGGAACTAGGCGATCTTTAAGGTCCCTTCCAAACCAAACCATTCTACATTTTGGTGTTCTTTTTCTCTCAGAGGGAAACTCCATAGAGAGATAAAGAGATATTTGGTTAGGGTACTGGCTTGTAAGATTGCTGAGGCAAGTTCATGTCTCTCAGCAGCTCATTCCCAATAAGTGGTCTCTCACATCTCATGCCAGTAAATGCATTACTCAACTGTAAAACACTAGAAAAAAAGGAAAAGATTTCATCTCCAACCTCATTGTAACTACCAAACTTCTGAAGAATATACTGTGTTTGACAAACTAGCACGCTGCTTTGAAAATAACCTGATAAGGTTTACCTGGTCATACAGCAAACCACAGGAAGACTCTTCAACAACATCAGCTGAAGCCACAAAAGTGAATAGCTAAGAAAAGTGCTGTATTTTGCTGTCACTGACTGTAGCTAGGCACCAGAAAGCTTTTTAAAAAGATGGCTACCTGCTGGAGGAAAACAATTCTAAAAGGTGACCCCTGAATATGTACATTTCCCACATCACTAACATTTACTAGCAATTGATTTGTTTTCAATTCTTAAAGCCCTTCCAGTAAAAGACAAAGATTGATCTTTGCTGCAGTCACCTCTAGAAACCAACCACCTGCCACAGGCTGTCACTTTGATCAGCATTTGTTATTCTTCTGAAGGAAAGTGTTAAAGATGCTCTTTGACTTGGAAACACATCTGTGATACAACTGGGAAAGCCAATTGACTCTGATCTTTTTGCTGTGGTAGCAACAGCTGTGGCAATGACAGAAACACCAGGTATAAATCACAACTGCATCCCCACCAGGTGCTGCTTAAGTCCATACCCTTTCCTCCATTCCAGCACAATCAGTCAATTTATCTATGTGACTCTATGAAGCTCTTCATAAAACCTCTAGTGACAGGGATTGAACAGAATCCATTCCAATACTTCACTTGAAAAATAGCTTTAATGTCTAGAACAAGAACCCCCAGCTCTGCTTTAGCCACACTGCTGAGGCAGACACTGACACATGCTGGTCTTCTCCACTCTGCACTTGTACCATGTTAAACCTACCTGAAGGCTATTACTCATTCCTCTAGATTAGACAGCCTCAGTTCTTCCAGGCTTTCCACACAGATTATGGGTCCTAGAACTCTAAAAGTTCTTGCTGTCTTTCTCTAGTCACAGTTGACCATTCTCCCATCCCTCACATGTCAGTTCTTCAGCACATACAGAGACATACTTTGCCTGCAAGATCTTCTGGTATCATCTACTGTTCATGCATGCTTGCTCCTTATCTACCTCCTCATCTAGAATTTTCAGGCCTTAGAAATGAGTTGTCTGAGCCTTGAGGCCACAGGGAGATCTGATCACGCTTTTCTGTGATACCTGATATATTCCACAGATAAATAAGAATCACTTCAATTAACAAGATTCTCATCTACTGTATAAAGCGTAAGAATCTTGGCCTACAACAGGTTTCTTTTCAGGGAGCTGTACATTATGGTAGTATAAAGTGCTACCATCTCATTTGCATTTAGGCAACAAAAAATTCCAAAAATAATCTGCTGTACTCATCCTATATTACTCAGGAATCTTAAGACATTAAGCCCATACACATAGATTAAGGTCTATGTGTGCAAGGAATTGTTTTTAAGATAATAATGCAGGCTACTTAGGAGAACACAATGCTTCTTTTTAGATTTCTCCCTTCCCAAGAAATTAGCATTTCTATAACCACAAACTACACAGAAATCAACACATCTTATCTGTAGGACAGACAGTTACCTCCCTACACTTACAGATTAAACTATACATAAAGCTGCTGGGAAAGCATCTAATGCAGTCATTTAATGTGTGAGGAGGAGGCAGCGTAGAGGGAACAGTGCAAATGAAAGAGGTCCAGTTGCATTTGCTTCCTAAAGCACGCACTAGACAAGCAAGCACAGCATGTTTCATTAGAAACAATGAAATCTCCTTTTCAGCTAACTGGCACTTTGGCAAGGCTGCTGATAGATCAGAAACTCAGAGCACAATTTGTTTGCCATGCTGTAGCCTACTTTTGTTTAATTAGACAGCCACTGTTGAATGTGTTCCTGCTGTCAACAACAAACCTCCAGACCCACATTCACACGTCAGAGTGTGTTTTCTGTGCATGTGTATATGTGTGTACGTGAGCTCTTGCTCATTCTGTGATTAAAAATGTAAGCACCTACTATTTTCAGTCTGAAAGGCAGCCAAAACCTTTTTGTTCAAGTTGGCACAGGGAAGTCTCCTCGTGCCCATTCCATCGTATTAGCAGCACTGTAAAATGGCAAAGGAGGATGGATCCTTTTTAAACTTTTTGAGCCCGAAATTTGATGGCTTCACTTGCAGCTTTGAAGTAAAGGCAAAACTTGCTTTTGTGCAGGATGCATTTGTGACGTAATTTCAAGGTCTTTGCAGGCAACTGGTTTCCCTTAGCACTGAAAAGGCTGAAAGCATTTAATTAAGAGCCTGATCTAGCTCATGCTAAATAAACTGAATCAGACCCTACCCAACCTGCTTCTCAGTAAGGTCCAACGGTTTCACTGTAGCTCTAGTAGGAGCATAAATGAGTCTACCATTGCACATTTGGACATTCAGTTTCCATCTTCCAGAAAATATTCTCAGTGGTAGAAAGCATAGAAACACTTGCAAACTTAAAAAAGTTGACATGGAAACATTGCCTCAGTGATCAATTCAAATACTTCCCTGTACCCTTCATCTTTTATGTGCTGAAGTCTCTGACAAGTCTGTTTCCCGTGGTCTTCCATGCTAACTGAGCTGACACCACCTTCCTCTTAGAGACTCACACCACAGTACATCAAAAGCTGCAGACAAGAGGAGGCACTGACTTACACAGGAGGACAACAGAGAAATTCAAGTACTTTATAAGACAATGCAGCAATATTTATAGCTTCTTGGAGGGGAAAAAAAAAACCAGCTCTCCGTTTGTTGAGTTTTAAGAAAGCCAACACTTTGCCAAAAAGAGTTTTGGTTTGTTTTTTATAACCAGACCTTTCAGAAAACATTATTTCTTTTTTTTTTTTTTTTTTTCATTTAAAAATAGCATTTGACCAACTTTACTCAGTTATTATATACCCTAAGAAATTTCAGCCGAAGAAAAGACAATCCATCTATCCAGTAATTTCTCTACAGGACCACACCTTTTTGCCCTTAGGAAGGCTTGTGGGACTGTCTGGATGCAGAATGTAATATCAGAACTACTTCAGCAAGTGTTGACATGTCTTAATACATATGAAGTTCGTGCAAAAATACACATACATTCAAGTATGCTCTGTGCACTGTATTCAGTAAATGCATACAAAAATACTCATACTTACAAGACCAACCTAAATATGACAGTATAAAAATAGCAGCATCACAGCCGAACACATCCTGTACAACTGCAGATTGAAAAGCCTCTTGAAGACAATTTATCTCTTGATGCTACCCTCAGTTTCTTCTACTCCACTAATGCATTAAAAAAAAAAAAAAGGCATTAAAGTGATATAAAGTATCTAAAGAAACCAGCAGTAATGCCATGTTTAAGACATGCGCACTGGCTTTGTTGCCAGAGATTTCTTAGATTGCAGTTCGTAAGTTTTGCAGATTCCTATGCCTCTCTTGCAGGAATCTGTACCACTTGAATATCAGTTTCTGAATGTCCAACGACTTCTCAAAGCTGTATCCTATCAAGAAGCGCAGAGATTTGTGGTTATGGTCTCCGTGTGTGTAACTGGGGCAGGGGACTGGGAGAACAGAGGGAGGGAGGCAAAAAGCACAAAAAATTGTGAGGAAGGGAGAAATAACTATATTAAAACATTGGTGTTTCATCTTAATTGCTGTAAATAATAGAACTGCAATCATAATACCCAGAGATCTCAGTAACTACACAAGCTTGTAACAGGTTGCAGAAACCTCTGCAGGAGTGACTGGTTATTTCACTGTTTCAAGCAAGCCCAGCATCTCAGTGGATACTGCCCAGTGCAGTTGAAAGCCTCAAATTTCACACAAACCATTTAAAATATGAAACAAAAGGATTCAGAAAAAAAGCTGAGCTGCCAGCTACTTATAGCCAGGTCCTAATAACTCTAATTGTCATGCTGAAGGTATAATCCCTTATAATTGAGCCGATTTCTGTTTGGACTGATAGATATTATTTTCTGCCTCTCTAAATTGCCCTTGAACTTCAGCTGAGTGGCGTGTTCTGCTTCCCTTCCTGATTAGGGCTGTTTAGAATTGCCATGTCCTGTTAAGCAGCTGGTCTGTTTCCCCTCATAGCAAGCAAATTGCTTTCCTTCCAATACTAGTTATTTTTAGATGCAAGAGCTTTTGGATTAAAAAAGAAATATTGCATATCACAACATTTGCTTTCAAGGTTTATGGTTTTTAAGCCCTGTGGTGAATCCAACTCATTTATCTTTCGACTATCTTCGTATTTTCACCTCCCACCACTACTTCAGTCACACTAGGCCTACCCTGAAAACAGCTCTAACCTTGTGTAAAGAGGAAGATTACAAAACAGACAAAGGTGGGTCTGTCAACTGTATAAAACTCAGGAGTGTTTGACTGTACTGTTACAACTCAGCATATTAGATCATTTTTCATCCAAGACTAAATCAGACGATGGTGTTTTCTGAAGATTATGTAAGGTCTCAGTGTTTAACTTCATAGGAGATCAGACTCTGGACACATGATCTTCAGAGAGCTTGAGATCTGTGGACTACTACTAAGAAATTTGCAGGATAGGTAAAACAACCTTGTTTTTCTTATGAGTTGAAATGTGCACTGTGCTACTGTGCTACATGGTGTCCACACCATGGCTTCAGCTTGCCCACTGGGGAATCACTGCCATGTGATGAGCAGATCCACAAAAGTTTTTGCACCAGCACCAGCAACTGCTTAAAGGATACACTTCAGTGATACACTCTCAGACATTTTTTTCAGTGCTTGCTCCATTAACTCTGGAGCAAAAGCAGCCTCAGAGGCAGGCAGAGAGAAATAAAAAGGCAAAGCATTAACAGGAGAAAAATGAAGTCCCGTTGCTCCCAGCTATTTCCATTGACTGGAAGCAAAGAAACACTAATAAGAGCCGCAGCTTAAAGTGGGCTGTGCATATGTTAAGATGAAGTTCTGATGTGCATTTTGCATCCTGTATTACAGATTTGAGTCCAGGAAGGGGGCCAGAGATGAACAGTCTTAGCAGTCTGTGGAGTATGTATTAAAATGGTCCCAAAAGTAATTAGATAAATTGAACGAAATCTGACTTGACAAGCAGGGGTCATCCTATTCTATGAAGGCTCAAGATTGAGACCAAGGGGCCAAACAACTAGTGATTGAAGGGCACAGCTAATTAAAGTGCCTGCTATATTAATATTTATGTTAAAGTTTCCAGTAGCTCTGTCCTTGACCTGGCGGTTGGGTATACAACATGTGTCCTTCATTTTAATAACTTTCAGCATTATTTCTCATATGGTTATGTAAGTACTTTAAAGAGGATGTTATACCTGCTTTTTCCACACTCAGAAAATTGCTGATAAGTGGAAAAAAGGCTGAAGAAAAGTTATGTAACAGTAAGTTTGAAAACAAGTCCCTCTCCTTTAGCTAGCAGAAAAAATAATAAAGGTAGAAAACACTGCCATTTATTAGTGCTTTCTATCCAGAGCTGTCAAAAAATGTCTTTCCATCTTTATGATAATTTATCTTCATTTTATAGGTAGGGAAACTGAGGAACCACTCTGAAGGTTTGTTTGAGAATCATTACATCTTGGGATACCTACATACCAGTACTTCAGCAGTGTGGAAGGCTCCAGCTAAAAGCTAGTGGAGCTGTAAAAGCTTCATATTTATTACAGAGAATTACTTTCTAAGTTCATCAAGTAAGTGTGCGAAAGGGGAAGAGGGGGGGAGAAATTGCTATGTATCAAGCTACAAAAATAAACACAAAAGAACTCCCTCTCTAACTTTTCACTCAGTTCAAAATGGAGAATACCAGATGCACTTGAAATAACACAATAGAGCAGTGGTGCACAGGGACAAGGCTGCCCCTTACTGAAGGCCCTGCCAAAATGCTACCAGCCTTGACATCTACCGGCTTTCTCTGATGGAAAGCAGGCCTCGTGCTCACCTTGTGGGAGAGCCCCACCAACATGCATCCTCTTCCCATTGCTCCTAAGCAAAAACACAGATTTAGTGGTTGGGCCAGGAACAGAGCCTGGGGCTTCCCTTCCCACCCAAAGGCTGAAACTGCTGTTTTCACTGCAAGTGAAAACTCATTTCTCCCACCTCGCATCTTCCCCTTCCAGAAAATTTACTTACATTGGAATTAAAATTTGGCAACTTCAGCCTAGATCTGTAATGGCCAAGACATTATCTTTCAGAAAATAAATTTCCACTAAAAGATCAGTTAATTTAAGTCACTTTCATTTTTTCTTTGGAGAGAGGGAAAAAGATTAGAGAACCTCACAAAGTGCTGCCTATTCTACAGCCCTACTCTGTCAGCAAGACTGCAGGCATCTCTGTCTTGATGATTAAGTTTCAAAATATCTGCAGTGAAAAGGAACACTGAGTTAGACAATTCACCTATATTAATACAGACTTGGGAATTGTGTCTTGGTCCTCTTTACCTTGATTTGTCTCTAATGTTGAGGTTTTGCAGCACAAAGGGCTAATCAAGGGGGAGGATAACATTTCTGAGATTCACTTGAGAAGCATGGCACAATTCAGATTCCATTTAAAATTATGCATATAGAGGGATGAATAAAGGTGTTCCTACCTGGATGTTTTCACGACAAATTTTAACAATCCTTTTAATTGTACTTCTATTTTAGGTAACAAGAGGGTACCTGGTATTTTATGTACAGTCTGTAGAACTAGGTGCAAACACTGGCTTTTCTAGCACCTGGCCTCTGTGTCTGAGAGAGTTATAAAGCTTCGATAGCCATGCCAGCACGCACCATTGTTTGTACCTGCTGCAATTATGTTGTTACAGCAGTAGTTGCAGCAATTCAGCAAGTAGAACGCCTATTTTACTGTCTATTTTATTACCAAGACAGATAAAATTTGTGCAAGTAGTGCTCAGGGAACCAGTGTATAAAACTACATGTGAATTAGAAACTAAAGTATTATCTAGATGAACTCATTAGCATTTACAGGAATGGCTAAACAGATTTGTTTCCCCTATCCGTTGTACTGCTCTCTACATAACAGCTATTTGTTCTGAGCCTCTTTTAGCAGCTTACCAGAAGAAAACAAACAGATGAAATGGCAGTGCTGGCTGGATGAGCAGTTCATGACAAACACCACTCAAACCCCTACAGAATATGCAAGAATACTAAAAGATTTGTCTACTATATGCCTTCCAATAGATTTGATGTTTCATGCACCCCAATGCTTCCCAGGCTTTGTAATCAGGATGCAGGAAAATGACTTTTCAGTCCCAGACCCACAATGGCATCCCTAACTCCCACCCTCAGGTGCCACTCATCTCCTACACATCTCAGTTTTCAACTTACTGTTTTTCCTGCCTCAGAAATCTGTGACAGTTTTGAGCACCTCAAGCATATTTCTTCCAGAATCAAAGACATAGCAGCTGTGTCAACCTCTTTCTTGGGGTGCTGTTCTCATTCTGCACCTCTAGCTTCCTGCAAGGCACAGTCCTACAGACACACGTAGGACTACAACAGCTACTGCCACAACATGAGGATAGCATCACTTACAAGCATAAGCTTTATCTAGAAGCTGCACTTACAATGCAAACTGTAGATATCCTTCCCAGACCTCCTCAGGTGACCACTCAGCATGAACAGTGCTCCATAAACAGGGGGCTTAGCAGAATAGGGATGTCTAGAAATCTAGAGACAAGGAAGGGAGCCAAACAACTCTCAGTAAGCATAGACTACAGAGGCATTCAGGTCAGTTCAGAAACAGCAGAGGAGGATCTGAGAGTTGATTAGTTGACTTTGCATAACTGGATATTGAATAATATTCTGTGTAAATATTACCACTTCTCCATGTGCCTCCAGTTGCCAATGCACCTAAGTTCTGGCTTTCCAGAACCACTTGGGGTGTTTTCCCTCAACCTGTAATTCAAAACTATTGGACAGGTAACACACAGATAAGGCAGTGTGTCTGCTTCTCTGTACACTTTAAAGTCTCTTGCTTCTTAATAAACATTGTATAGCACAGTGAGTAGTACTTGAGGTACTATGGGCAACTTTTAAACTAATAATTTTTTGTCAAAAGGAATTACTTATATTGATTCTTTTCTTTGTTCTATATCCTTACATATTTTTTTCTGTGCTAAAATAGAAATGTATTGTTGATACAAGGTCCTTAATGAGAGATGTCTCTCTTTTGAGTCATGATCCAATATGTAAACCATGCCATTGTGATGCTCTGCACCTGCGGAAGATGTCATTTCAGCCATTTCAACCTATTTGCAAACTTTTCCAGCAAAAGCCCTCCAACGCAAAAGTCCTTGGGAAGGCAAATGGCAGTTCGCAGTGACTAAAATGACAGACCTACAGTCTGTACCTACATACAGTGGTGCCAGCACTGGGATGTAGGAAGCATACCTCAGTTCTGCATAAATTAGTACCAAAGTCAGCTTTGGTTTTCAAAACCTTTCCCCATACTAAGCCTGGCTCCAGGCCGTTTCCAGCCCTGTGGAGCGGGTGGAGTTTGGTCTTCCAAGATGGTCCTTCATAAATAAATAAATACATAATCCCAGCAAGCTCCAGAGCAGATCCATACATCTCATCGGCAATAAGACTACACCCCAATTCTGTCTGAGCTCCCCACTCAGAGCACATGCTACACGTGCACAGAGGCACTCTTACAGCCTCCTCACTCCTATGCTCCAGCTATTTGGGCCAATGAAACCTTAAATTCCGATATTAAGAGCAGGGTATTACACATATAAAATCAAGTACTGTAGGTTGATTTTAGATAAGAAGAGTTATCATGACAAGATAAGAAGAGTTAGATAAGAAGAGTTATCATGACAAAGAGTTATCATGACAAAGATTCCTCTCATGTGTGAGCCCTATGCACAAAGTACTTCCCTTCCAGAAAAAAGAAACAGAACTGCTAAATAAACAGCCACTCCTTTTATTCTAAAGGAGTAGAAATATTTTGCTATAAACCAATCTTTTCCCCCAATTTCTAAATTAATTTTGTTCCTATATATTAAAATACCTAGACCTGACTGACTGATGAGCTTTAGACGATTGTATTCCAGCTCCTAAATACCTGATTTCTTTCTGAGCTCCTCCAGACAAGCACAGAAGGGGTATGTTGGATTCCTTCATAAGTTCAGCACACTGTTAAGATGCTGCAGAAAATGCAAGAATACATGCTGCCACAGATATCAGCATCAAGCCTAACAACACACTCAAGCACAATGTCTCTCCCTGTGAAAAGCCCAAGAAGAAATGCCAGGGACCTTAAAGCAAGCAGTTAATTCCTTGGTTGAAAACTTGTCTTCACAACTCCTGAGACAGAAATAAGATAGGTGACTAACTCTAACCTCCCAGTTAGAGCTTTCCTTGTCTTGTTTTTATTTGTTTTAGGCATTCTAAAAATGACAGGCTGAAGACTTAAACAATACTGATGTTTTAATTTGTGATATAAATCATGTAACTGTCTACAGACATCCAAAAGAACCAAGCCCTTACCACATGCTCCACACTGGCGAGTATTAATAATGCTGTCCACAGACTGCTTTTTAGAAAAAAGCATCCCTTGGTTATATAAAGAAAAGTAAAAATTCAAATCTGTTGTTGAGGAGAATAAACAGGATTCTCTAAAGGTTAAAGAATCCAATCATCTACTTAATGTACTTGAAGCTAAATAGTGCCGACTATCAAACAGCCTAATTAAAATCTACCTGGAAGAAAGTCAATAGTTTGCATATCAAGGAATACATCACTAAGGAATGCACATCTTGTAGAAACTGGAACATAATATGCATAAGTTGATCATCTTAATGTATTAAGTGCTAGGGTTTAGACACTGACTACAGAAGCATATGGCACAGTGTTGCAGATTCAGAGAGCCATATATCGAAGGGGGAAGGTGGAGCTAGAACAAAAGAGAAGGTATCTGCCTCTATACACAAAAGAGTCAGACTTGTTTGACAGACAAATATATTTGAATGTCAAATTCATTTGATGTTCCCCAAATTTCCTCACACAGATCAAATTTTGCACTTCCACATCTCCTGTCCTTATCAGCTTTCCTGGTCCACTGCAAAGTCCAGTTGTTTGAAAGACAACAGGGAAGCTAACAGTGGGATGTGACTGGAGCTACAATCTTCCTGGTGGATATTTCTGCAGCTCTGTTGGTTATCTAATTGTAGAGAAGGAAAACTAGCTTTTTCAATGTGTTACATTTAGAAACTTAGAAGGTCTCTCATTCAAGTATTTGTCAAGAGTTCTGCCTCATAACTGTGATCTTTATTGCCTACTAAAATACAACAAAACCACCTGAGTTTTGACTAGCTGAAAAAAAACCCAAAAAACAAAAAAACCAGTAAACCAGCACACGAAAGTACTGCCCATAGTCTTAAGTGAGAAAGTGTTGTAACTGAGTTGAAGACAATATCAGAATTTGGCCTTAATTCTTTTCCCTGCTAAATGCAAGAAGATAACATGCCAAACCCTTACCAAGTTGCTAATTAGCTCACTCAGGTATCAATCGCCTATCCAGCAATTTTTCCTCTTTAGATACTCACTTCTTTAAAACTGGCTATTTAATTCACTGGCAAAACTAATAAGGTCTTGGATCACATCATCAGTACCAGATGTAGTCCAATTCACAAAATCTCTTGGAACAAATTAAATACTTTTTTTCTGTCCATCTGACTCAGGCTGGTCTCAATGGTTCATGTTTCCATTCATGTTTTCATTCTAAAGTGAAAGTAACAGCACCAAGTTCACTGTTACATAAATTAACAGGACATTTAGGATCTCTGGTGGAATCCCAAATTATGCAGTGCAGCAGCAGGTAAAATCTTTGACAAGTGAACATTGAATATTTGTGAAGCAGCTGTATGAGCAGTCCCCTAGAAGGAGGGAATTGAACTTCCATCCTCACATGGCTGTGGCCTCCCAGCTGAAGCTGTCTTCAGATTTCAGGGCCAGGCTGATCAAAGGGAACTCCTCTCCCCCTCTCTGCACAGAACTTGCTCTCCCCATGGCTGACATGCCTTTAGTAGCATTTCTCGGTGATTTACAGCCATGCTGTAGGAGCAAAGAGTCAGTCAAACCTGCACTGCAGCTCAATGGAATTGCTTGAAGCTGAATAAACTGGCACATTGATGCCAAGAAGAGAACAAAATTTCTTTGCAGGCAAAACCACAGTGCTTAGACAGAAACACAAATGTGAAAGTGCTCTGAAGATCTCCCCTAACCAGAGCTAAGCATTCAGTGCAGAAATAAGAGTTGCTGTGTTGAAAGTGGACATATTTTCACTTTTCATTCTCACACAGAGAACGTACTTCAATATAACTTTCAAATCAGTATTTTACAATGAATGGCCAGCTGTTTGCCCAGAAAGTCAAAAGACCTTTCTGAAGCTCACTGAATACACCAGCAAAACTTGCAGCAATGTCTGTCTGAGCAAGAGTCATCTATCAGCTAAAGATTTTACATTTCCCTCCCTCTCTGTTTTTCTCATACAGCTTCTGGTCAGGGGTTGGACACCCTCCCCAACCTCTTTCCTTTGGTGCCAGCTGCTCGCACAGCCCTGATGACCCTCTCTCAGCAGCCCAATGCTTTCATCTCAGCATGTTTCCTCACGTAAGTCTCTGGCATGAGAAGCAGAGGAGCAGCATGTCTCCTGCTGGTGGAGGGATGAGAAGAGGAATGAGGCCCAGCCAACAGCTGGGGAAGAAAAGGCAATTCCTGACTCTGGAATAGGGATTTGAGAGGGAAATCACCTTCTCTTACGGCACTGCCAGCCAGCCTCAGCCATGCTGTGCTTTGGCAGGAGCAGCAGTCTCTTCCCTCAAAAAGCTGAAACCCTGGTGCAGGTACTCATAGTTTTTAACAGAGCTTTACTCAT
>JBCJKH010029955.1:0-15518 GCA_039877255.1 Loriculus beryllinus | reverse complement strand
GTACTCATAGTTTTTAATAGAGCTTTACTCATGCCCATTTCACAAACACCTCTGTTTCCTATGCGCAGGCCAGGAGCACTCCCAATACAGTTCCTGCTGCCGGAAATACTACAGTTATGTTAACATGGGCTGGACCCTGCTGATTAGTCCTGACTGATAACTGAAGTCATTAGCCTTTACTCAAAGGAGGAGTACTTTGGCCAAGCACTGCTCTGTTTGGGCACAGTCATTCTACTCTGGTCCCAGGGCTAGTGCTGGTCTATCTCTGGCTTAGCTGCAGATGTCCTTGGCAAGGACAAACAACAACAAATAAGACGCTCTGCACTTGTCTATGACACTTAGCAGAAAAACAGGGTGCACCTAAACTGAAAAAATACTTTCTTTTTTGGACATATGAATGAGAAGTTTCAAAAAATGTCGACATTTTTGTTTTTAATCCAATTTTAATTAAAATTAATTTTAAAATTATTTCAAAATAGAATTTTAAAGTAAAGTTGTTTTGGAAGGTGAAAATCTCATTCAAAAATGTTACCCTAGAGAAGCCCTCCTCTTTGTTGCGCTTGAAGTGTACCAGTTGACATTTCTTCCTGGCTTGTTAAAGCAGCACTCCAGCTGCTTCCATCACCTACAGCAGCTCAAGAAGCCAGAGCTAGGTGCTCCACAGAGGTGCACAGCTACAGACCTGAGGCAAAGGTCACAAGCTGCAACAGGAGAAATGCCAATTGGCTACAAGGGCAGGAAAAAAACATCAATAGGAGTAATAACACACTGTAAAAGGCTGTCTGGAGAGGCTATGTGATCTCATTTTGCAGAGGTGTTCATGCTTGCTTGGGGCAGGCTGAACAACCTGAGCTCATAGTGTTAGCCCTGCTTTGGACAGCTTGTCAGGCTTAAATGACCTGCACTGGTTACCTCCAGCTTACTCTGTGGCTAAAATATGGCCCATTAGAACAATTTGAATGCTGTCAGCTGTACTTTATTCTTCAAAATCATTCTGGGCAGCTTTATATTAGCCAAAGCACCTTATCACTTCTATACAGCAAGTGTCTCCTGGTGGCTGAAATGAAGAAGGGTGATGTTTTCTAAAACTGGATTATGTAAACTATAAAACTGAAATGACATGAAAAATCACCTGTGTCTTCATTAAATTTCAAACAAAAGTTCTCTGGCAACATTTAAATAGATTTAAAATTTAATAGGAAGCTTCTGAAATACTGGTTTTTCATAACATAACAATAAATCCCCAAACATCAGTGCTTTCCAAACTTCAATGTAATTTTAATTCCCATCATGCAACTAAAAACTATGACAAAGCATGTAAAGGACTGATGAGGTGCAACATACAGAGGAAACAACAAGTTCAGAAAACAGCTTTCAAATTATTACAATATTTTCATTATGACTACTGCCATATAATCATATATAATTGCATAATAATTCAGAGAAATGAAGAACATTATCACTTAATTAGTGAAAAAAATCCTTATCTATTTATTGTCTAACTATTCTTCAGGTATTACATATCAGAAATTACTTTAAGTAGCTTGCAGACATACTCTTCCTCACTCCTAGAAGATACCCAATTCGAATTTGCTGTGCTTGCCCATGCTCAGACTGACTCACTGCCTCTTCCCAGCTTGCAGGTTATACTCCAGAGACAGGCTCAGTGAGGGCAAGGCAGCTTCAAACCTTTGAATTCTCTCACGTGACAACTGACTGTCCCACTACACCTCATTAAGTTGTGCCATTGTCACAAAGTTAAACAGCCTTTTCTGTCACCAAAACCATTCCCTCCTGTTTATAACTCATCACTGTGAGTTGGTTTAGGTCTTATTTCCATAAAAATGTCTTACAGTTCTCCCCTTAAATCAATATTCCATACAATAGGCTGCCTTAAAACCCTTTCTGGCACACACAAAAGATCGGGAGGTTTTGGTGTAGCCTCTCTCATCTACAGATTCTACCAAGTAATCTCTGTTAGGAGATATCAATGGAAAAAGTTGCTACAGGAAAAAAAAACCCAAAAAAACCCAAAACAACAAAAAACAGAAAACACAAAAGACCATTACAGTGTATAGGACCTCTCACACTTTATAAAGAGGTTTGAGTATAAGCAAGGATGTCTCCAGAGGCTTTATTCCTTTCTAGCACACCCCTACATTCATGCGTACGCTGAACTGCAACCTGAATTATCATTTCACTCAGCCAATTCCGAGCAGCAAAGGACAAACCTTTCCAGGCTTCTGAAGTAGCTAAGAACCACTCTGAACTCAATAGGCTGTATTTTTGTCAAGGACTTTATATTGCAGTAGGTTTTTTCCAGGAAGAATAGTTTTTAAAAGCAATCCTTACTATGTGATTTCCGTAAGAGTAGAAATGGAAAAAACGTCTTCAGGGTGGCTGTGATCTGTCTTGTTAGGACAGGATGGGGCCACAGCTTGGTGTTTGATTGATTGTTTGCAGTAAGTACTGAGCCTCCAGAAGAGGCTACATGCTCTAGAGACTAACATTTTGGTAATATCTGGACTTTCATCTTCATAATCAAAGGTAATGGGGTTTTTTTACTGAAAATCTGTTAATTAAGTTAAGGCTTATTAAAGACTTGAAACAAAAAAGGCTTTACACTCAAAATTCCCAAGAGAATTGCTTACAGAGACTTATCACTAGAAAGGCGGAAAGCATTGCAAAATGCTAATCACTGCAACAGCAATAAAAGTCATGCTGAAACCTTGACAGAACCTGAAAGGCTGCAGCAAGTCGTCAGCCAGCCTGCTCCAGTGCCCAACATCTCTCTGAGCACAGAGACCTCCACCGTTCCACACTCTTGCTCCAGCTGGTTCTGGCCACACTGGGGGGGTTAGGAAGACATGCGAGCCTCAACTGACTCCAGCTCTAACATCTGCTCCTTCTAATCATGCTTTCTACCCACATATTTGGCTACTTAGGATTAAAAGGCAATGCAAAAAGCCTCTGAAAAAAAAAATAAAAAAAAATTAAAAGTGGCTTACTGTTCTCTTATTCTGAGCATTGATGTACTTGATAAGGAGGCAACAGACATGTGAGACTGCTTTTTCCATTGCTGCACTTTGCAGAAGATATCTGACTATAATGTGAAACTCCCAGGAAAGGGCAGTCTGACTGACCAAACTTTGCTGCTTGTCCAAAAAATAGGGAACAGGCATTTCTTCAATGTACCACTGAATGTGGATGCACTTATTTTATAATGCCTACATCAGTAGTTTACTAGATACTGTGGAATTATCACAAATCAGCAACAGTGCTTTTCATTCAAAGAAATTGGGAACTGGGAGAAACTTATCATACTGACATCTAGAAGCAGAGGGCCATAATTCTGATTTATGGTGAATATCTCCAGCTAATCTGTGTAAGAAGATTATCTGTATGAGAAGGCAAGAAGATAGTTGTGCTGTTCCTTACTTGGCTGTGGCAGCACAGGAAATGCGTTCAGAAGAATACACTGGATTGTACCATAACTGCTGGGGCAAAAAAAAAAAAAAATGAATGTGTGTCTTCTTAAGTCAAATTCTTCATGGATTTAGATCAAGAAGCCTCACTGAAGTCAGCAGACCACATCACTCTTTGATGGAAGGCCATGGATTTTCCACTGATTACATCAATAGCTGCAAATTTTTCCTGTGCCTGCGAGTCTCTGTACTTTTTGAAGCTCCTGTAGTGCTGACCTCCCAAGTTAGATCCACAGGGTACAACACAGTGCAGCAGCACAGACACCAAGGAGAGAAGCCCACAGAAAAATGGGGTGAAAACATATGACCAAGTATCCTTTGAAAATTGATTGCAATTATATTTAGATGTTGCAAAGATCTCTAAATTTCAAAGAAAATCTTGAATCTTAGAAGTAATCAAATCTGATATAGCATTGTTGCTTCACTGCCCCTTCCTTGACCCTTAGGGCTTTCTTTGGGCCATTGGGAACCACTTTCTTGGAGCTGCCTTGCAAGCACCTACTTTACTGCAGTTCAGCCAGCAACCTCACCCTTAGAAAATAAAGGAAGAGAAGGAAAGAGCTGAAAAAGGAATAGCTGCACGTAATTAATCGTAACTACTGTTTGCAGCTGCATCTGCAAAGCTAGATAGTATTACAGTTCTGGGTACAAAAAGTAATGTGGAATGCATCCTTTTTTATAGCTGGTTCAAAACTCCCACTAACACTGAGCTTTAAACATAAGAAAGGAGAAAGTCTTAGTATATTAACTCCCAAGTACAGAAGCTGGCAAAATGCCATCATACATTTCAGGAAGAATTCAGTAACTCTTGAAAAAGCACTCACTCAACATAATACCTCAGAAAGTAAAGGAGGTGACTATTTGTATGAGAATGCCAAGTTAGCACACTCATCCTGAAAAACTCCCCCTTCCTTGTTACAAACAACTTCATTCCAGGGTGAACGTGCCATCTTCTTGTACAAGAACACAAAGAAAAAGCACAGCACAGCAAAGCAAAAGAAGAATGCACATTACTCCTAGTCCATGAGAACAAATGTTAAAAGGAAGGGATTGTGCCAAAAATCCCTCTTACTGTCACGTATTGAACAAAGACTTTGTCTCCACTGAACATTTTTCCTATACGTTGTACTCGGCATGTCAAAGGTTGTTGGGGAAAAAAAACCAACAAAACAAAGCCAAATTGTATTCAAAGCTTTCGTTTCTTCCTGCTTCCTTTTCATATTTAAGATGTTGAAAACTCAGGTACTATCTTTGCATACACCATTATTCATCTTTAATTTAATAAATGATCTCTTCAATGTATTAATGGTTAGCAGTGCATATAAATTAGCATTTATAAAAATCAATTACATTGTCTCATAAGACAGAGGAGAAACCAAGACCTTCATCACTGGATCATTTGTATTTATCTGTTAATTATAAACCTTAATTGTCTCATCTTATCAGATTAATTTGCATAAATTGCATAAGTTTAACGTTTAACAGGTTTTAATACCAGAATACAATTATTCTTTAAACATTCTTTCTTGAAATATTCATTATTAATCATAGCATTAAAATTAGAAGTTCTGATAATTGACCTTGGCTTCTCCTTGGCTCATCATCATCTGTCCATTGAGGTCATTTATCTCATGATTATACATGCTTTGTGGATTCTTATTACTGATGTGCTCAGTTTTAATTGTACTTTACAGCCTGTCAGATTTCTCTGAATTTTGACTTAAAGCAGAATATCATGCATGGTTCCACAAAAGTGGACTTTTTATACTACAGTCATCCTTCTAGCATACCTACACATAATGGCACGGTGGGTGATGGGACTCTTTCTGTATCTGGAGTATCTGGACTACTAGGTACAACTATTTCTAGCCTGGTGAGGAAATCTTTGTTTTCATTGGATGACTTCTTAAGTAGACATGTAAGCTCCAAAGTAGACTCAGAGGGAAAAAAAAAGAATTAACCAGGTATTATGTTTGGCAGATCATCTAATAGCCTCTTGCTTTTCATAACTGACCAGACATCTCTAACTGCCCTTTTCACTAGCTTTTTCTTTAGAGATTGTGGTTTACTGAGCGTAGGAGGTAATGAAATAAGAGAAGACCAAATACTGACAGATATATTCAGTTGAATTTGGCTGACTTGAATGTAAGTATCTTTTGAAAATGCATGCAGGGCAGAGGTAAAAACAAGTGGGTTTTCTCCTCTGCAATACCATTCACTAAGTCTCACATACAGGGATTTACTGTACTGGATTTTTTTCCAGTAAAATTATGCATATTACTTGGTTAAGAAAATATTTTAGATATGAGATATGCTTCTAAGTAGAGACTAATATTTAAAAAAACATTAAACTAGGCTTTCTTATATTGTCTACAGCTGCTGTTATTAAAATGCCAGAGGTGCTTCATGTCAATAGCATCTGAGTTCAATGCCTATTCTCCTAAATGAGTGAGCCTAGTAAGGAAACACTGAATCCAGTATCGACTTGAAATTAGCGTTATCTCCTATGACTTGCCTCTGTTCCCTTAGCAGGTTTAAAGCTACTGTACTCTTGAGAAGCATCACTGACGTATTTCCAACCAGTTGCTCGTGGGAAGTTCAATTTCTGAATTCAAATAAAACCTGAGAGTGACTGTGCAAATCATTTTCCTGCACCAATGGCTTTCTTCTGCTCAGATTTCCCATGCAAAAGCATATGCATGAGTCAGTGGAAGAAATTCAGTAATGGGTGTTGCCATCACTACACCTGATCTGGTATATCCCCATTATAAGCTATCTATCCGAGAGCAGACAGCTTATGACTCCTAAATACATATCTAGTGGGAAGCCAAAGGAGAACTGGTCAGATTACTACTAGGTTGCACAAAGTAGAAGCCATAGCAAATAGTAGAGAATTGTCAGTGCTTCCTCACAGTCTTTCAGATGACTAATTGAAAGAATGCATTGATCAGTTGTTAGTCAGGTCCATCATCTTTGTAATAACTCAAGCCTGCTTCTTGATCCATAAAAGGAGACCAATTCCTTCCACTGACCTGCAAATATTGCCTTCTTTTTTTTTTCTGCACACAGGTCTATCTACAACTGTCCATATCAACTCAAAGTCAGATAGCTAGAAAATGCTTTGCTTAAACAACACCTTGATGCCTGATTTACTAGGTGGACATCTTTTACGTAAATACATTAACCACCTTGATTTACATTTAGAAGAATGATGGCAGTATCTTGTGCATGTTATTCTTTTGTCACCTCATCTGGGCAGAAAAGCCTGAAGCAAAAAGCATTCCTCTGCCACCTAAGACACCTTGCAGAAATACTAAAAATCCCTGATATAGGCAAAATTCTTCAGAGAAGAGTCCTGAGAATATACCAATCAGAAACACTGTGGGGAAGCTGTGCCTTGCACATGTGCTGGACATTCTCCAAGTGAGGGATTCCAGTTGGGCTCTTGCCATACTTGAGAGTTCCTGTTCCTCCACCCCTCATGTCCCCTGGGCCCAGTTCTCCCCAGGAGCACATTAACAGCACTTCCCCACGACAGAGAAGCAGGAACAAACAGATACCTGCAGCTTAAGCATCTGCTGCATCAAGGAGCAAGAGTCAAAACCTTCAACAAGAGTTCCACCCACGTTAATAGCTATAATCTACTCTCTTTATTGTACAATGTGAACATTAAAATGTCATAGAAACCTGCAGACTGTCAGATGTTATTTTAAAGGCAGTTTTCTGTTACTCTCACCCTCTATTTGGTTGCCTTCCGAGGAAACAGATCTAACCAAAACAGGGCTGTATTCCAGGTGGATCTATTATCACCATCCAGCAGCACAAAGCACATGGCAGCCCGCCATTATAACACCCACATACTACAAAATTATGGTCAGCTTCACAGCTGCTTATCCACAGCAGATCTAACCCTACCCCGAACCACACTCTGTAAGATGATAGCCACTCTCTTAAGATGCCTGCAACATAAGCTAATCAAGTAATCAAGTGTGATATTTCTGGGCTTTTCCTTACAAAGTTCACAGAGCAGAAAATATTTATTGAGTTTTTTAGGGAGGATTTTTTGTGATTCTGAGTACTGGCCAGCTAAGAAGAGGAGACAGGATAACCCATGTGCTATATTCTGTCCATGTTCCCTGTGATTTCATGAGCCTTTTGTGAAAAGTGTCACATATGTTTTTCTCAGACTACAGATTTTCCCTTCTATCTACAGAGAAACTCATTCAGCAGCTTTTCAGCTGTTGGATTCAATGCCTGAAATTTCATTTAAAAAAAAAAAAAATAAGGAAAGAACCTGCAACACTAGAATATTTGGCTCTTTTTCTGGTTCAGAAAATCTAAATCTAGGCTGTCCAGACTACTTCCTCTGGTTATGCCATCAGCTTTCAGCTTCTTCCCCTCTGCAAAATACCTCCCCCTTAGTCTGTTTCCAAGTCCCTTTGCCGCTGTTGTGCCCTGCATGCCAATGAATCACAAATTTACCTCACTTCTACAGACTTATTTATCTGTTTCCTTATGTTCCCACTTCTTCATCAGTCTTTTCCAACATATCTACATGGATGTCCAGGGACAGCTTAAATTGGAAGGATTCTTCTAGTCAAACAGTAAACATTTTTTGCACTTTGAGTAACTCTTTTTCTGTATGTCCTTTTTCAGCTGCCAGAGCAGGTGCCAAGATGTTAAACCATATCGTCACTGTAACTGCTGGAAACACCAGCTACCAAAATCATTTACCTTCATCACTCTATCAATTATGTCATCCCCAACCTCATTTCTTTAAGTTGTTCTATTGGTTCTCCTCCTTCATGCATCTTCAGCTGTAAGCATAGAAATGCAGAATGGTTTGGGTTGGAAGGCACCTTAAAGATCATCTGCTTCCAATCCCCCTGCCATGGGCAAGGACACCTTCCACTAGACCAGGCTGGTTAAAGCTTCATCCAATTTGACCTTGAATAACCTCAGGGATGGGGCATCTACCACCTATCTGGGCAACCTGGTCCAGTGTTTCACCATGCTCATACTGAAAAAATCTCTTCCTTATATCAAATCTAAACCTTTCAGTTTAAAACCATTAACCCTTGTCCTGTCGCTACAGGCCTAATTAAAAAGTCTGTCTCTATATTTCTTATAAGCCTTCTTCAAGTATTGAAAGGCCACAATAAGGTCTTCTTGGAGCATTCTCTCCTCCCTGCTGAACAACCCCAGCTATCTCAACCTTTCTTTATAGGAGAGGTACTCCAGCCCTCTAATCCTTTTTGTGGCCAATTTTTGTTGATATCCTTCTCCAAATAAAGTTTTACTTTCTCTTTTTTTGAGTAAAATGCCACACTCTGCCCTCTAAACCAAGGATATCAAACTGCAGACTTTTCCTAGTTACAATAAGTTCCTGCTTTTTGGTCTGCTAGCTTTAATTTAGGGGGAAACTAGCAGACCATTCTGTTATCTAGGGAACAACTAGCTCTAATGAGAGATTTGGGCAATGACATATTCCAAACAAATATATTTCAGAGAAGATATATCAGAGGTAAGAGGCACATCTGACTGCAGATAACGTAATACCACGTCACTCATGCAGTGCACTGAAATGTTGTCATAATGTTTGTCCTGTCTTGGATTAATGTTTTACTCTGCCACAGGTGAGGACAGGCATTTGAAATAGCTTCATAACTTTTGTCTTCATAGTGCTTTTAAACAGCCTAGATTATTTGTTATCTTCCCAGTGCTTTTAGATACTATATTTTTTACTCCATCACAAGAACCACAAGTACAGACATTAACGAGATCACAGAAACACACATCCCATTTCAAACATCAATACAATAATCTATGAAGACAGCAGTATTTCATAGACTTTGTCACATGAATCCTAAGTTATCTGCAGTTTTCTTACACTTTTACACTGTTCCAATTAATACTCCTTCCTTTAAAAAAATCCATTCAGTATAAGTGGGCTAAGTGCTATTTATCTAAAAGCCTCTGGCAGCTGAAGTCTGGATTAATCTTTTAGCCCAAATCAAATCATGTCAACTCAGATAAGCTTCCTTGTATAATCTGATTTTTGAGGGAAAGTCAGTTTCTCTCCCTGGATGTGACCTATGACAGCAGCGTGAAGAAGGAAACTTGGCATTTCTGTGTGAGGCGGATCCTGAGATGGTGGAATTCAGTATAGATTTCTTCCTTTCCCTAGAAACTTATCAATTTAAATCACTTGAAGATATGGCTTGAAATCTATAATACATTTCATGGACCATAAATTTTGACAGTAATGAGTCCAAAAACTTATCTTCCTCTTTTATTGCTTTCTTGTGTAAAAAGTTTGTGCGTGTCTTTTCAAACACCTTAGCTACCTGCCATAATATTAAGAAGGGCAACATAAATTCTCATACTTTTTCTCCGTATTTATATTCTTATATTTAACTTCCTGCTAAGAGTCTATGCTGCTTTGCAGCATTTATGTAAAAAATTTTGCATAAGGAAACCTATGCAAGACTGCATTTAAAAATGTCTGTAAGAAGCCTGCGGAAATTACAGTAAACAGTAAATGTTCCTGCAAATAGATATTGACTTTACAGTGTGATTAAATTATATCCAGCTCCTCTCTATCTTTCTATCATGTTTTTGAACTAGACTTCACTCACTTTGGATTCAATTCCCTCTTCCAGAGTAATGCTTTTCAGCAGTAACAATTGCTGATGACAATTTTTTACTCTAAGCAGGCTAAAGCAAGGGTTGGAACTGGATAATCATAAGGTCCTTTCCAACCTTAACTATCCTGTGAATCTATGATTCTATATATTAATTTTTGCCTTAAGCAAGTTGCCAAATACAGTACATCCAGCAGCAATTTATGTCCTGATTCTAGTCTGGCTTTTGTGAATCTGGTTTTAACCTTAATTTTGTAATTCTGTACACAGAGTTGCTGATCAGATGTACATTCTGGCCTATAGACTCAAGGTCAGTGATACCTGAATATCATTAGAGTAAATTACAGTCACAAAAGAAAACAGAGTCTATGACAAGACACAGGTCTCTCAGAAATATTCAAGTCTCTTGAAAATATCCAAATATCCCAAATGCAGGACTGGAACATGGGAGAATCACAGATAGGGGAGAATTTTGGCTCAGGCTGTTATTTATGTACAGACTTTTTTCTCTTCTTCATTTTTTTTCTTTTTAATTCTGAAGGACAGTGTCGATTCTAAATCATTAATAAACTACCCATAAGTTACTTCACTGCTGGTATTAATTTCATGTCATATATTATGGCCTTTCTGGCAGAAAGCTAAATTAGCTTTTTCATTTAAAAGTGAACAGGTTTTTTCTCCTTTTCCTTCTTTTTTTTTTTTTTTTTCCTTTTTAATGTATTCAGCATCTTTGACAAGGAGAGATAGCCCCATCTGGAGATTACTACCTGCGTGCTATGTCAAATTCACTACTTTGCAACAATGTTCCTGTGAGCAGGACAGCTTAATCATAAAAAGGAGTTATTTAGGGTTGAATGTGTAAAGGAAATTAAAGTCTCAAGTCTCACTCTTGCATTCAAAACATAAACCCCAAACTGAGTTATCCCCATCTCCCTATGATATTCCTGTTTCCTAAACTGAAGATATGCAGGCAACATGACTTCTGATGCAGAGGTTCCTCAGGAGTCTCAGATATCCTTTGGAGTATTTCCAAATCCATCTTATTCTTGATAAAACTGATCTTTCACATCTGTCAGATGCCTAATCCCTCTCACAATTACAAACTGAGACTTGTTATGCCTGTCATTAGTTCCAGGAGTAATGGGAATGAAATCTCATGCAGGATGTGGATTTATTGGTTTTTGACTGCTCAGGAACTTCAGTGCTGTAACTTCTGCCACCTTCAGATTCCTTTTAATCACCAGTAAATGAGCTATTCCTGTGTGTCAGGAGGCAAATATCTCTGAATTTCTTTTAATGAACTCCTTTTTGACTTTTTGCAGAATACTTTAAGTTTCTTTAAGTTATCAAGCAAACAGTATTAGCATGATGGTGTAGCCTAATGGATGAGGTATCTAGCTTGAAAAGGAACATTAAAGGATGTACTGCATTTCAGTACCATCTAAATTTCGTTATCTAATGTATACTGGAAAAATTACTACAAAATAGACTTTCGGACTAATATTCTGAGTGGAAAGAATCTATTGACTAAGATATATATATATATTCTTGAACACCAACAAAAGATACTGTATGAGCTATTAAAAATAGTAGTTATGAAAATAAGACTTAAAATTTCAAGCAAAACAGAGTGATGTCTGTTCATTTTTTGCAAAGACATGGGCTTTTGGATATTACGTTACTTGACATCAGAATTGAAGGAAAGTAGTGCTGGCCATCAACACTTTCCTCTGTCCTCTACAATTCTAAAGTGCCTTGTAAACTCATGCATATCTTTTCTCTCTTTTTAAAAGAGTATTACAAGTTCTCTCATGTTAGAGATCCTGGGTAATAGAGTGAATATCAAATTGTTTAGATTATTCCTCTGTGAGACAGGTGAGGTGGCAAAGCTGGAAATTATACTAACATGAGCCACTGAAATCCCAGTGTAAGCATCTAAACTCTTCTGTTCTGGCTTACTCGTCGTCTGGGAAATTTTAGCTGGAGCTGTGAATCTATGAAAATAATGTCTCCATCTCAGAGAACAGTCTGTGCATATTCTGTTTAGCCATTAGTTTCCCTGGAAACTTTGCAGAGACACAAGAGCAAAGTGCTTTTGCTACGAAGTACTGCTCAGGAGTTGAAATCCTGCTGTCTGCACATTGCTTACCATCTGTAGGTTAGCGTTAGGTTTCCTTTGGAAGCTCCATCTGCTTTTGCTGCTTTCGATGACTCATAACTACACAATACTCTGTATTTTTAACATTAAGGTTTCCAGCTGGAGATCATTGACTGAAGTAAAATAAAAAAGGTGGTATAGATGGACAGTATATACATTACTGACTTTTAAAAACAATCATGACAAAGAACTGATGAGCTACTTGAGGAAGAAGAACAACCACCACTTCATCAAACACTTGTGCTCTGCCATTGTTCCGGTTTCCCCATCTGCTCACCTTATTCCTGGATCTCCTTCTCTTTCTTCCTAAAACAACTCTTACTTTTCTGTTTTCTGAAGGGCTTCTGGCTTTTCATTCTACATTTGCTCTACTATGTTGCTTTAGACAATAGCTTATAGCATTACTTTCAGTGTCGCCTCGTACAATGAACTTTATCACCATTTCTATTGTTCCCTTTCTAGCTTTTGATTCATTAATCTACCTAGATTTATTTTTGATCTTGCTTAGGTACAGTCAGTTCTCATAGAATCATAGAATGGTTTGGATAGGAAAGGACCTTATGACCCTCTATTTCCAACCCCCTTGCCATCAGCAGGGATGCCTCACTATATACCATATAATCCAAGACTATCCAAACCAGTTATCAATATCAGAAAAATTCCTGGGTAACACTGGGATCATGGTAGAAGTAGTAAACCTGATCCATAATGAGCTACTAAGACTACTACTCTTCCAATTTCAACTTTAAAAAATAGCTCCAGACTTACATGGGAATCAGAACCAGAGACATGTAGACCATAGGGCCACAAGAAATCCCTGGAACATTACCTTAGTTTTTTTCTGGTACCTCTGTAAAAAAGGGAATGGTTACTACAGAAAACCTGGAGTTAAAGTACCTGCATCTAATAATAACCACAATACTGAAAAGAATAATTAAATAACCCCCCAAACCCGGACGACATTAATTGCTTCACCTTCTCCAGGTTTCCATCACAGATATGGTTATTTCTATTTTACTTAGAGGTGGAAGCATATTAGTTTTGTTATTATTTGCCTCTTCAAACCTGGTGGAGTATCTGATGATGCGGCACTTATTTTATACAAATGTGAAGTGACTAGTGTGAAGAGGTCTGGCTGGAACCTGATGAGAAATGTAATCACAGAAAAGCCCCCCAAGTCTAGATAAATTAATGCAATTAAGGCTCATAGAACACTCCTCTGGACCCACTGTCAAAGCAGATAAACAAACATCCAGCAGTGTGCGAATGTGTAATCAGATAGAACCTGGAATTCAATGAGGAATGTGGTTAAGCTTTGGACACAATGTCAAGATCATTATTTTGCCTTAGACTTTTCTGTTTCTTATACTTCTGCCTCCAGCTCAAAAATATATCCATCACGCATTTAGTTGAACACAAAGATAAACAGCAAAAAGCCAGCACATAGAAACTAGCACAGCTCTACACAATGGGAATTTGAACACCAAAACAAAATAAACAGTATTTAAAAGCTGGTATGAAATATAACTGTGATTCAGTTGGACAGATATTATTAACTTAATAGAATATTAATAGGATATTTCATTTATAACTCATGTTCTGTCCCAAAGTCTCCTGAGATATATTTCAGCGAGTTTTTAATGATAATATGAAATGCAGCTACTTCTGGGATAAACATCCATCAGAAATTAGCAACAATTTCATAATTTAAAAGCTGGGTAACAAGAATTTGCCATCTAATTCCATAAACAAAAAAACCCTCCATCCTGTCATTCAAAATTCAAACAATAGGGGTAAAAACACAAAACCTGAGGTTATATTCTCAGATAACAGAATCACCTAGGTTGCAATAAAGACTTTTGAGATCATGGAGTCCAACCATTAACCAAACACTGTGAAGTCCACCATTAAACCATGCCCTTCAGTGCCACATCTACATGCCTTTCAAATACCTTCAGGGATGATATGATGCCCATGATGCCTACTACTGCTCTTGGGCAGCCTGTTCCTTTGCTTAGCAACCATTTTGGTGAAAAACTGTTCCTAATAACCAGTCTAAACCTCCTCTGTTTCTTGATGATGAGGATGTTTCCTCTCGTTATATTATTTGGTACATCTGAGACGTGACCGATCCCCACCACACTACAACCGCCTTTCAGGTAGTCCTAGAGAGTGATAATGTCTCTCTCTACTCAGCCTCCTTTTCTCCAGACCATTATCTGTTTCATGTTGCCTTCTCATTGTTGTTCCTTTTCCCATTCTAACTTAAGCACAGAGCAAAATGTTGCAGATCTATAGCAATACAGTGTAATACAGAAGTCTTTCCCTCTCATCTCTCACGTTTTACCTTTCTGGTATGCTTGCTTTCACTAACAGACCAATTTTTGTGGAGTCTATGAAGATAGATGGTAGAAAAACAAAGTGATAGGGTAGGGAAGAGGATCTTTCAGATTTTTTTTTTTTTTTTTGCTTATTCAAAATTACAAAGCATTTCTTTCTTTTTTGCATCCCTTTCAACATCCTTTTAGCCTACATTACTTATAAGCCTTGTTGCTTCTTGTTTAGAAATGTCAGAGAAAGCTTAGATTTCTTAGGATTTAAAGTGACAGGCTCCAGGGACTTCAAGACGGTCTGGTGTAATGTAGCACATAAATTTAAACTTGTTTTTGCTTTTTTTAAAGCATGCAGATATGAACCTATTGGATGCGGTACATTACATTATATTGCTTTCTTACATTTAGCTGGTAAACACAATGTGTCTTCTAAAGATCTAAACTTCTTATAACTTTTAGTAAAGTATTTTTGTCATGTGTATCTAAATCAGATAATCAGTTTAGTTTTGATTTGAAACACTGGGAGTTCATAATCCTTTCCTTTTATCCCTTACATTTCTTAAAAGTCTTCAAAGGGTTTTAAAGTCTGTAAAGGAAGTCCATGAAGCAAGGGAAGAACAGCCTTACTGGCTTCTGCAATAGCAATAAATGTAATTTTTTATCCGCTCTAGTGTGATTTACGAAAATTGCAGAATTCTTTTCATTTTTCTCTTGGAATAGCTAGAACAGCATGCAGAACCTCTTACAAAGGAATCAGATAGCAGATCACAGAATTATAGAGTCACAGAATGGTTTGGGTTGGAAGATACCTCAAAGCTCACCCAGTTCCAACCCCTGCTACAGGCAGGGACCCCTTCCACTGGAGCAGCTTGCTCCAAGCCCCTGTGTCCAACCTGGC